>JAVSCE010008168.1:0-103163 GCA_032199065.1 Smutsia gigantea | reverse complement strand
ACAGAGTAGGTCATTGGATATTAGTTTTGTTTAGGTTTTAGTTTATTTTTATTTTTTTGGTGGATCATTGGTCATATGCTCTACCTAAAGAGAATAGTATAAAAGAGTTCAATGTAAGAAGTTTTCATTAAGAATCATAATCTTAGAGTATATTCTCATAAAAGGCAATTCCATATACTTTACACAGCAATACAGAAAAAAATATTCTGAAAGCCTTAATAGAAAATAAACTATAATTGTTTTATAGTTAAAACAGAAATATTTTATATTATTTCTCTATAACCAAACTCTCTTACTGAATTCCTAGAGAAGCAAGAAAATTTATATATAAGGAATTGGGCTGGTTAAAGGATTTTTAGAGAAAAAATTAAAGGTAAAAAGTCTGAGTATCAGAATGAAGCCTCCAGGGAAGTAGCGTGTGGGGTGGGGGGAGCGATTTTAAGGACTGTTTTGGTCTCCCCTTAGAGCTCTTCCCATTTTAGGGGAGGGAGGTTTACAAAGTCTTCTAGAAAAAAGGTACTTGATGAACAAGGGCCCAACTGGTAAGAGCATTCACTGTACAATATGGCAATTATTCTTTGGGTTATAAAAGAGATGGTTGGGAAAAGCTCTGCTACTGCGCCATTGTTCTATTCCGATATTTTCTCCTGCTCCTTTCTCGGTTCTTGGTCAGTCTTGATCCCTGTTCTCTTCTCTCATGCTCATTACTCTGCATCTTTTTGTATCCAGCTCATTTTCCTTTCTTATTATCTTTAATTATCAGGTTATGAAATTCTCTACATATCTTAGTTGAACTTGTGAGAGCTTAGCACTAGAGGACTTATCTGGAAAATAAATATCTATGGAAAAAAAAATTATTTGCCTAAAGGGCTAGCCTACATCTCATCAAACATGCTAAAGGAGGGTGCCCAGGAGTGAATTCTTTGTGAAGAATTCTCGAATGCTCTCAGAGACCAGGACTATGAACTTGTAGAACATGAAGCATTTTTTTTCCAGAGAAGCCAGTATCTTTACTTTCCAACTATGGACTTTTGGCTGGTTGTTCTTAGAACTTAACCATTTAAAATTTCAACTGAATGAAAAAGCAATCTTAGAAAGAATTATGTAGTCCTGTTACTTAATTCATTTTTTCATCCTTTTTCACTGTGTTGGGCATGTGATTGTAACTTAAAATCTGTTGAAAGTAGCTTATAGTAAAAGTGTAATGATTGAGAATGCAAAATTTAATTCCTAACATTAGGTTATTCCTTAGATTAGCAAACAGAAAACAAGAGAGAAAACATACCTCCTGTAGGCTGAAACTCGAATATAAAATTCAAAAATGAAGTGTTTTCCCAGTTCTTACTTAGAACGATTGCATGGTCTAATTTTCCTCTGTGTGTGTGTGTTTGGCGTGGGAGATAAGCTCATTTTCTGTGTGTTTATGTCCGTGCCCTGAGTATAAGTTTAATTTGCTTATGAATAGTTTTTCCTCCAACACTATATCATCTAGCATGTAGCAAATCTTTAGATTTCCGTAGCCCTTTTATCCCATTTCAGTAGATAGTTCAGCTCAGAGATAACATCCCCTAAATCCAGATCCTATTTCTCTTATTTTCATTATTAAGTGAAATTAGTTAACTTACTAGCCATGCAGTAAGGTGAACAGGTACCTTTTAGGCAATCAGTGTTTGCCACTGGGTTCAACTTATAAAAATATTACAACTTAGACCTACATTTTAGCAAATTCATTGGGAGTAGTATATCTCAGAGAAGCTGGTAAGAAATAGGTAAAGCAAGCAGTACTCAATTATGCATGTATGGTATATTTTTTCATTATATTCATACATTCATGTGATCAGCAAAGATGTATTCAGAATACCAAAGACCCTATAAAGTCCTCTAGAGGTTTAGAGTGAGGCACTCTACATTTATTTAAGTACATTTCAATTTTGTTTGATTTTTCCAATGTAAAGAGGTTTTCTTATATCTGTGCTAGAAGATTATTAAATAAACCAATAATTAGACAAAATATCTCATTATTAACTGCAAATCATCCCAAATAATCTCTATCAATAGATGAAAAGAGAAAATATCTTTAAAAACAAGACTAATGTGGAAACATAATTAAAACTTGTGACAGTATTCAAGTAAGCTGGTGTCAAAAAAGCAAGAAAACAGTTCCATAACTGTTAAACATAAACGTTATAGAAATTACCAAACCAGTATTACACAGGTTTAGGAAATGGTTTCAATAAAAAGGTGACATCAATAATTATTTATGGTGTATAACTAATTCATGTACAATGCAGTTATATGCTTAGCTACATATTGCTTCCAGTATTTTATGGTTTGATGAAAGCATACATAGAAAACACCCACTGAGGTGATTTTATAAATATATTTGATGGTTCATTTATACTAGAAATGACTCATTTGGTAGGCTTCAAACGTATTGATTTTAATGTGGAAAATATAGTGAGCAAAATGCTTAAAGTTCTATAAGAACTTTTAGTCAAAAATGGTTAACAGTAAATAATACAGTGGTCTTGCCAAAGTAATTAAATGTACACACATACAACATCCCAACATGCAATGTTACTATGAAACATGCCACAAATTGTCTATTGCATTAAGTGATATGGAACATAAAATGTTTTATTTTATACCAGCATTCTATTAAAAATTCTTAATCTGTGATTTATTGGAAGCCTACCTTTCTAAGTAATCAACATGATAATTATTTCAAGAATCCAGCTTTTTTTGGTCATTATCTTTAGAAAGACTGACACTTAAAATAAATGGATAGTACCAGCTATATAAATGCTTACAGTATATTATTATACTTTAAATTTTTATTCATAGCAGTTTTGTACAATCCAGTTGCTTATAATTTGCTATAATTGCTCCTCAAATAGAGCATTAAGTTTTATGGCTCCATATTTTCCTTGACTAAGAGGCTTTATTACCATAACAATGCACAGAAAATGGAAATATTGATACCCATAACCTCTAAGTCACATTTGCTTATTATTTAATGTTAGGGATATGCAGCTTTATTCTAAATGAATCAGAAAGTGCCAGAGTTTTTCTTTTCCTCCCCTCTTCTTAACATATTATTTCTGTCCTAATAGTCTTAGGAGTTTTCAAGAATAGAAACATTCTATTTTATTATGCATTTTTGTGTCTAACAAGGCAGTGGTCTCTGTTAATATCTGAAATAAAAAGAGTGCTCTAATTTAAACCTTGGTTTCTTATTTTTCCACAGACTGATGCCCTTTGTGGGAGCTTAGAAATTTATAGCCAAGCCCAGATCTATTAGGATCAAGACATAAAAGAAAAAAAAAAAGGGTTTTAGTGCAGAGGGAAATAACCTTTTACAATATTAATAAAGGCTCTCTATACTTACTATATTTCTTTGACCTATAATGTCAGAAATATAGATTACACCCTTAAATCATGCACTTCTAGCTTCATACCAAATTTGCAGCATTCGGCTTTATCACAAATGTGTCCAGATTTTTACAACATCTGGCACATTTATAGCAATTAGTTCTGGGCAGGCTGTAGTGCTGCCAGCCTCAATTGCACAGTCCAAGAACATACACAAATTATGATTAGTAATGATTTATTCAATGATGAAGTAATTCATCTTAGTCAGTTAAAGCCTAAAACTCTAAGAATTGACAGTTGTGATTTGTGCTATAGTTTTCTTTGATATCAAGTTCTTTCTAAATGTTCAGCCAAATGGATACAATAAATGAAAAGCAGTTGAAATAAATACTACGCTATAGTAAAACATCATTTATCCCCATGAGATAAAATGATAAAATTGCACCAATTATAACAATCTTTTTCAAAGTAGATGAATAAAGTACAGTGTTTGGAGCACTCTGGGAGAGCTTGTAAATTTTGATTAATTCAGTTTTATCACCAATTGGCTAAAAAGGCTCTGTCATTTATAAAGAGTGTCACATATGAAAACCTCATAAAAGATTTGAATTATGATTAATAGTGGTGATTTTTGGAAGCACTGGACTATGATTCATGTTATTCTCTATCCCTGTATATTGGAATTTCTGTCTCCTTCTTCTACGTCTGTCTACATTCTGTTTACGCCTCAAGTTCTACAAGGTGCCTTCCTTAGTAACTTCCATGGAGAATTTTTGCCCTGATCACAGAATTTGGAATTGATTGCATTTATCTTGGCCTATTATTGTTTCACTTATTGGTGATAATGCAGCATTGTTAGGTAAGTGCCCATATCCTGTGCCTTCTGTATTCCTCACAGTGTTGGCTGTAGTCCTAGCTATATAACAGGTACTTAAAAATTTTTCACTGCTCTGTACTAGAAAATATGTGAGTGCTATAGTTAACTTGGGTACATCTTCAGAAGAGTAAGTCTTTGCTTATGACACAAAGATAATAAAATTTGCAGTATGCTCTTAGCCTTAAGAAACTATGCATATGTCCAACAAAAATCTGTGACCCTCTTGCATCCTACATGTCGGTCGGTAGTGACATGAGACCAGTTATCACAGATTGAAGGAGATGTGTCTTCTCAATTAGCTTTTTCCATTGGCTGAGGATCCACCATTGGACTCGAAACCCTGGGAAATGGCTGAACTACTAGAAAATGGCAGTCATGAATCAATATGTATTGTAAGAGAACCGTTTATGATCGGTAACACTCATTTTGACTTTAGGTGAATGAGAAATCATCATCCATTGTGTTAAGCTACTGAAATTTAGAGTTTCTCTATTTGAGGAGTTGTTATCAAAGTGACTAACTAGGGATGATTTTTCTTATTTGCATCTTAAAATTGTATTGTTTTTATTAAATTTATAATACTAAATAGGCTTCTATTTTTTTTTTCATTAAGGGTTTCATCTTATATATTACTTTTGTTAAGGTTGTGAGGTCAAAACAAAACAAATCCTGCCAGAAATATCTTCCATGTGTCAGTAGAAAGGCATTTTTCATGACAGTACACACCTTGCAATGCAAATATTTTGATAATCAACTTTGATTATCAATTTTGATCTCAAAAATGCAATGGCATCTTTCTCAGGCTCTGGGCTAATAAGTTCAAATTGTTATCACATGATTAGGCATCATATGAATTTCTCTAGTCGTAGCCAGTGGACTCTCACTGTATCTCTTCAGTCCTCCAAGATAAATTCTTGATTCATACTCTTTCTTTCTCTTTTTTCATTCCTCAAGCTTTATTAGGGCATAATTGACAAATGAAAACTGTATATAAGGTAAGGTGTACAATGTGATGATTTAACATATACATACATATTGTGAAATTATTACCATAGTCAAGCAAAGTCATCATCTCATATAGTTAACAGTGTGTGTGTGTGTGTGTGGTAAGAACACTTAAGATATGCCCTCTTAGCAAATTTCAAGTATACAGCACAGTTTTATTAAATATCACCATGCTGTACATTAGATCCCAAAATCTTATTTGTCTTATAACTGAAATGATATACTCTTTGGAAAATATCTCTCCATTTCTCCCACTCTCCAGGACCTGGAAACCACCATTATATTCTGCTTCTATGAGTTAGACTTTTTTGTCTCCCCATGTAAATGAGACCATACAGTATTTGTCTTTCTGTGTCTGGTTTATTTTGCTTAGCTATTGCAAATGGCAGGATTTTCTTCTTCTTTGTGGCTTAATAATACTCCATTACACCATGTATACCACAGTTTCTTTCTCCATTCATCTTTTGATGGACATTTATGTTGTTTCCAATCTTGGCTACTATAAATAATGCTACAGTGAATGTGAGAGCTCAAATACCTTTCCAGAGACTGATTTCAATTCCTTTGGATATATGCCCATAGTGGGATTGCTTGATCACAGGGTAGTTCTGTTTTTAATTTCTTGAGAAAAATCCTTACTACTTTCCTTAATAGTTGTATACATTTAACCCTCCCACCAACAGTGTATAAGGGTTCCCTTTTCTTCAAACCCTTGCCAACACTTGTAATCTCTTATCTTTCTTATAATAGCCATCCTACCAGATGTGAGATTTTATCTCATTGTAATATTGATTTGTATTTTCCTCATCATTAGTGACACTGAGCATATTTTCATATACCTTGTATGCCTTCTTTAGAAAATGTTTATTCAGGTTATCTATTTTTTTAATAAGACCTTATTTTTAAAAGCAATTTTGTGTTCACAGCAAAAGTGAGGGAAAGGTACAGATCTTTCCCTTATACTTTTTGCCCCTGTACACATACAGGCTCCCCAGTTATCAACATCCTCAAGCAGAGCAGTGTATTCATTGCAACTGATGAACCCACAGTAACACATCACAATACCCAAACTCTATAGTTACAGGATGATTCACCTTTGAGTTATATATACTGTTGGCTTGAAGAATGTACAGTGACATGTATTCATCATTATGGTATCATATGTACTGTTTGTACTACTCTGCCTATTACCCCACCCCCCTCACTCCCAATCCCTAGAAAACACAGACCTTTGCACTGTCTACATAGTTTTGTATTTCACAGAAAGTCATGTGGTTGGAATCATGCAGTATGTACCATTTTCAGATTGGCTTCTATCACTTAGTAATATGCATTTAAAGTTTCCGCATATCTTCTTATGGCTTGATAGCTCATGTCTTTTTAGCACTGAAGAATGATCCTTTATTTAGATGTACCACAGTTTATTTATACAGTCACCTACTGAAGGACATCTTGATTGCTTCCAACTTCTGGCAATTACAAATACAACAGTTATGAAAATCCATGTGAGGCCTGTGTGAGGACATAGTTTTCAACTTCATTGGGTAAATACCAAGGAGTACAGCTGCTGGATCATATGGAAAGAATATGTTTAGTTTTGTTTAAAAAAATATGTTTTCCAATGTGGCTGTATCGTTTTGCATTCTTATGCCATTCTAAGAGTTATGTAGTGGTAGCTTCTTTTTTTTTTAACTTGATTTCCCTTGATGATATGTGTATGGAGCATTTTTTCATATATTTAATGTCATCTCTATGTCTTTGTTTAAGGTATCTGTTCAGGTCTTTTTCCCATTTTTTAATCTTTTTTTTTGTTGTTGAGTTTTAAGAGTTTTTTTTTTTTATATGTTTTGGATAAGAGTCCTTTATCAGATGTGTCTTTTACAAATATTTTTCCCAGTCTGTGGCTTGTCTTCTAAGTCTCTTGACTTTATCTTTTGTAGGACAGATACTTTGAACTTTAATGAAGTCCAGCTTATCAGTTACTTCTTTAATGAATTATGCCTTTGGTGTTATATCTAAAAAGTCATTGTCATACCCAAGGTTACCTAGTTTTTTCCTGTGTTACCTTCTAGGAATTTAAGAAATCTGTATTTTACATTTAGGCCTGTGTCCATTTTAAGTTAATTTTTCTTAAGGGGATAAGGTCTGTGTCTAGATTCAGTTTTTTTGCATGTGAATGTTCAGTTATTCCAGTGCCGTTATTTGAAAAGACTATCTTTATTGTATTGGCTTTGCTTCCTTGTCAAAGATCAGTTGACTATATGTGGGTCTGTTTCTGGGCTCTCTAATCTACTCTCTTGATCTATTTGTTTATTCTTTCACCAATAGAACACTGTGTTGATTATTGTAGTTTTATAAGAAGTCTGAAGTCAGATAGAGTCACTTCTGCTACTTTGTTCATCTACTTCAATATTGTGTTAGCTCCTTAGGGTCTTTTGCCTCTCCACATAAACTTTGTAAACAATTTCTTGATATCCACAAAATTGCTTGCTTGGATTTTGACTGGGATGCATTTCATCTTTAAATTAAGTTGAGCAGATCAGAGATCTAGACCATATTGAGTCTTCCTATCCCTGCACATGGAATATCTCTCCATTTATTTAATTCTTTGATTCTGTTCATCAGAGTTTTGTATTTCTCTTCATATATATGTTATTTACACTTTTTGTTAGTTTTTTACCTTTAGTGCCTTCTTTTCTATGCTAATGTAACTGTATTGTTTTTTATTTCAAATTCCCCTTACATATTGCTGGTATATAGGAAAGTGGTTGACTTATGAATATTAACCTTGTATTTTGCAACTTGCTATAATTGCTTATTAATTTCAGGAATTTTTTTTTCACTTATTGGGATTTTCTACATAGGTGATCATGTCACCTGCAAAGACTTGTTTTTGTTGGTTTTCCTCCTGCCCAATCTGTAATAACTTTATTTTCTTCTTTGTCTTGTTTCATTAGCTAGAACTTTCAGTATGATGTTGAAAAGGTATGGTAAGAGGGTACACCTTGCTTGTATCTGATCTTAGTGGGAAATGTTTAAGTTGTTCACTATGAATATGATGTTAGCTATAGGTTTTTTGTAGATATTCTCTACCATGGTGACGACTTTCCCTCTTTAGTCCTAGTTTGTTGGGAATTTCTAATTTAGTTCTAATTTAGTGGGTGTTGGCTGTTATTAAATGCTTTTTTCTGTGAAAATTGTTAAGATTATGTGATTTTTTCCTTTTTAGTCTGCTGAAGGGATGGATTACATTAATTGATTATGGAATATTGAACCAGCTTTGCATACCTCAGATAAATATCACTTGTCTATCTATAGTTTATAATCTTTTTCGTACATTGGTGGATTTGATTTGCAAATGTATTTTTGAAGATTTTTGCATCTGTGTTCAGGAATGGTATTCACAGTTTTCTTGGAATATCTGTCTGTTCTTGGTATTAGAGCAATGATGGCCTCATAGAATTAGTTAGGAAGCATTCCTTCTGTTTCTATTTTCTGAAAGAGACTGTAGAAAATAGGTATAATTTCTACCTTGAATGTTTAGTAGAATTCACCAGGGAGCCTATCTGGTTCTAGTTCTTCCCTTTGGGAAAATTATTAATGATTGGTTCTATTTCTTTAATAGATAGAGGCCTATTCAGATAGTCTGTCTCTTCTTGTGTGTGTTTTGGCAGATTATGTCTTTCAAAGAATTGGTCCTAAGCTATCATATTTGTGGGCATAGGGTTTTTTAATATCCATTTTGCATTTGTCAATTGGGTATGCATGTATGTACTTATTTATTTGCTACTGAGCGGTGCACTTTCTTTATATATTTTGGATATTAACTCCTTGTCATATTCATGGTTTGCAAATATTTTCTCCCATTCTGTGGGTTAGCTTCCCATTTTGTTGTTTCCCTTGATGTGCAGAAGCTTTGTAGTTCAATGTATTCCCAGTTTTTTTTTTTTGCTTTTACTGCCTGTGTTTTGGGTGTCATATATCTAACAAATCACTGCCAAGAAAAATGTAAGGGAGCATTTTTCCTGTATTTTCTTCTAGGAGTTTTACAAATTCAGATCTTATATTTAAGTCTTTAATCTATGTCTATGGTGTAGATTTAACTTTAACTTTTGTCTGTGATGTGAGACAGGGGTCCAGTTTCTTTCTTTTGCATATAGATATCCAGTTATTGAAGAGATTAGCACTTATTGAAGAGACTCTGCTTTTGTTATTGAGTATCATGGTGCCACTGACAAAGATAAGTTGATCCTATATGCATGGGTTTACTGCTGGGCTCACTATTCTGTTCCAGTGGTCAGTGTACTGTTTTTGTTTGTTTCATTTATGCCAGTACTATACTATTTTGATTATTGTACCTTTGTAATACAGTTTAAAAACAGAAAGTGCTATGCCTCCAGCTTTATTCTTCCTTCTCAAGATTGCCTTGGCTATTTGGGGTTTTCTGTGACTCTATACATAATTTAGGATTGTTTTTTTTTTCTGTTTCTATGCAAAATGCCATTGCAATTTTGTTAGAGATTATATTTAATCTGTAGATCATTTTGGGTAGTATGTGTATTTTAGCAATATTAATTTTTCCTGTACAAGAAGACAGGACATCTTTCCATTTATTTATGTCTTCTTAAATTCATTTTATCAATGTCAGGATATCGATCTTTCACCATTTTTGTTAAATTTATCCGTAGTTATTCTATTTTTTGATGCTACTGTAAATGCAAATATTTTCTTAATTTCTTCTTTAGATAGTTTGTTAGTGTATAGAATTTCAAATGATTTTTCTAAGTTTGTATCCTACAGTTTTACTCAATTTTTTATTAGTTCTACCAATTTTTGGTGAAGTCTTTAGGGTTTCTATCTGTAAGATCATGTTATGTGAAAACAGAGGTAATTTTATTTTTTCCTTTTCTATTTGGATTCTGTTTTGTTTTGTTTCTTTTTTGTTTTTTGCCTAATTGCTTTGGCTAGGACTTCCTATATTAAATGAAAGAAATGGTAAGTGGGAACACCATTGATTTTCTCACCTTAGTGGAAATGCTTTCAGTTTTTCAGCATTGAGTGTGATATCATCTATGGGCTTGTAATATACAGCCTTACTTGTACTGAGGCACATTTCTTCTGCACCTAATTCACTGATTAGTTTTATCATGAAAGGATGTTGAAATTTATAAAATGTTTTTCCATATCTATTGAAATAATCATAATGATTTTTATCATTCATTCTTTTAATGTGGTGTACCATGTTATTTTAGTTTACGTATGTTGAATCATCCTTGCATCCCAGGGATAAATCCCACTTGACAATGGTTTATGATCCTTTGCATGTGCTGTTGAATTTGAATTCAATTTGCAAGTATTTGTTAAGAGGTTTTGCATCTATGTTCATCAAGGATATTGGCTTGTAATTTTTTCTTGTAGTGCTCTTATCTGGCTCTGGCATGAGGGTAATGCTGTCTTTGTAAAATCATTTTGGACATGTTCCCTCCTTTTCAATTTTTTGGTGGAGTTTGAGAAGGAATGGCGTTAATTCTTCTTTGAATGTTTGGAAGATCTCATCCATGAAACCATCTGGTATTGGGTTTTCTTTGTTAGGAATGTTTGATTACTGCTTCAGTTTCCTTGCTAGAAATTGGTCTGTTCTGATTTTCTATTTCTTCATGATTCAATCCTGGTAAGATGTATGTTTCCAGGAATTTATACATTTCTTTATACAACTTGTTGGTGTAGCATTGTTCATAGTAATCTCTTATTATCATTGTATTTCTGTTGTATCAGTTGTGATATCTCCTATTTCACTCACAGTTTTGTTATTTGAATCTTCTTTTTTTTATTCTTGATTTGTATGGCTAAATATTTGCCAATTTAGTTTATTCCTTTCAAAAAGCCAGCTCTTATTTTCATTGTTCTTACTGTCTTTCTATTCTCTATTTTACTTATTTTTGCTCTACTTTTTACTCTCTTTCCTTCTGCCCACTTTGTACTTAGTTCTTATTTTTCTGCTTTCTTGTGATATAGTTAGTTGCTTATTTGAGGGTTTTTAAAAATTTAGACATTTATCACAATAAAATTCCCTCTTAAACTGTTTTTGTTGTATCCCATAAGTTTTAGTATGTTGTGATTCATTTTTATTTGTCTCAATATACTATCTGATTCCCTTTTTTATTTCTTCTTTGACCCATTGGTTTTTTTAAGAGTATGTTATTTAGTTTCCACATGTTAGTGAATTTTCCAGAGCTCCCACTGTTACTGATTTCTATGTTCATGCTGCTGTGGTCAGAAAAGTTACTTGTTATGACTTTAATTTCCTGAATTTAAGAATTGTTTTGTGGCCTAACACACGATCTATCCTGGAGAATATTCTGTATGCACATGAGAGCAATGCGCATTCTGCTATTGTTGGATGGAATGTTATATAAAGCTCTGTCAGACCCATAGTTATGGTGTTATTCAAGTTCACAGGTGCCTTAATGAGTTTCTTTCTGAATCACCTATCCATTGTTGAAAGTGGGATTATTGAATTGTATTGTTGTTTATTAATTTCTTCTGCTAATATATGCTTATATATTTAGATGCTCCAATATTGGGTGCACATGCAATTTCAATTGTCATATTCTCTCAATGAATTGGCCTCTTTATCATTATGTAGTGACCTCCTTTTTCTCTTAGGGCAGATCTTGACTGAAAATCTGTTTTGTCTAAGTATACTGACATCTGCTATCTTTTGATTACCATTTGCATGGTATATCTTTTTCTATGCCTTCACTTTTATCCTATGTATATCCTTGAAACAAAAGTGCATCTCCTATAAGCAGCATATTGTTATGTCTTGTTTTTTATCTGTTCAGCCACTCTGTGTCTATTGATTGGGGAATTTAATCTCTTTACATTTAATCTAATTATTGATAGGTCAGGACTTACTATTGTCATTTGGTTAATTGTTTTTTCACTGTTTTGTAGTTCCTATTTTCCTCTCTTGCTGTCTTTCTTTTGATTTGTTTTTTGTTGAATTTTGCTTTGATTCGTTTCTCTGTATCTTTTTTGTTTCTACTACAGTTTTTTTTCTTTGTGACTATCATTATGCTCACATAAAACATCTGATAGTTACAGCTGATTATTTAAACTGGTAACAACTTCAATTGCACATAAAAATATCACCCTTCCACTTCTCTCCCATCCCTCATTTTATGCTATTGATGTCACATTTACATAGATTTATATTGTGTGTCCATTAACAAATTATTGTATAGTTATTTTTAATACTTTTTTCTTTAACTTTTATACTAGAGTTAAAGGAGATTTATATACCACCATTACAGTGTAGAGTATTCTGAATTTGACAATATCCCTCAGCTTTTGTTTGTCTGGGAATGTCTTTATTTCTTCTTCATTTCTAAAGGACAGCTTTTCCAGATATAATATTCTAATTTTATTACTACTTCTGGAAAAAAAAGTTTCCACATTCCAGATATAATATTCTAATTTTCTTACTACTTCTGGAAAAAAAAAGTTTCCACAACAACACTTCTACCCATGGATGGCTGCCAAATTATTGTTTCAATAGAAGGATGTGAATGGGGGACCTCTTATTTTGCCATCTTGCTGATATCACTCATTTTATTATTTTTTTATATTAAAAAAAAAACAGCCTTTTGACCAGGAAAGAACTAGTAATAGACTAATCGAATTTATTGGAAACGTGTTTTCTTCTTTTTTAAGCTCTATCTTTGTAAGGCCAACAAAGGAAAATTCATAGATAAATCAGTCCCCTTGTGTCAACTACAGGAAACAAATGGAGAGTTGTTTTGTTTTGTTTTGTTCAGCCTGAGTTGTAGTAACCACCAGATGGACCAAATAGGATTGACATGTTCATCTTCCCGACAATTATCTAAAGACAACAGGACTTTATAGACTTCAGTGCTCTGAAGCACTCTCCTCCCACCTCTGACACAAAAGAAAGTCCCCCTCTTCTTTTGCCCCTTATTTCACTCTCATTCATTTTGTGACACAATAAACATGGTAGAATTACTTCTTTTGTGCATTTCAACTTGTCGATTTAGTCCCATAGAGATTTCCAAATGCCAGACACACACACACACACACACACACACACACACACACACACACACACACACCAGGTATGCCCTAATTCAAGGCCTTATTAGTTCTTTCTGATGCTATTTATTACTGCCTTCTTTATTCAGATGTATCACAAATCATCCTCTCAACTTCTGAGGAGTATTCCTAAATCAAAACTGTTACCACAAGTGTCTTGCTAATGTTACTTCCATTGTTTTTCCCCCATTAGACTATTAGCACCTATATAGACTATTAGGACCTATTTCTTAGCTAACTTTGTTGCTTCTGTGCCCAGAATAGGGTTACTTCTTAGTAGCACCTGTGAATAAAGAATCTCATGAAAGGGAATCCTTCAAATCTTTCTCTCAGAACTTGACTTTAGCTTTAAGTCTACATTGCCCTATCCAATCCTGGTAATGGATGTATCACCTACCTAATAGTTTATCTACCCCTACCTGCAAACTCCACTGTTGGACAATTATGTCCACTAGAATCTATATGAGTGTTTCTAGCACTGTTTTTTTGACTGTTTTTAAGATCATACTGCTGCCAATGCATTTGTTTATCCTCTTTTATAGTTCACTTGGCTTTTGACAAATATACATTGCTTTCTAATATAACAGTTTCTACTATTTACTGTGTGTGTTTCTCAAATTTTCTTGAGCTATTTCTAGAGTTTCTATTTTCTGATTCTTCCCTTATTTCTGTGGAAAATCTGAATCTCTAGCTTTACTTCTCAGACTCTTTAACCCCCACTTGCTGTAATGGCCATATCACTGTGTGCTCTTTACCAATACTATCTTTAGATTTTTAATTTTTTTATTAAGGTATTATTGATATACACTCTTATGAAGGTTTCACATGAAAAAACAATGTGGTGACTACATTTACCCATATTATCAAGTCCCCACCCATACCCCATTGTAGTCACTGCCCATCAGTGTAGTAAGATGCCACAGAGTCCCTATTGCCTTCTCTGGCTACACTGTCTTCCCCATGATCCCCCCACACCATGTGTGCCAATCATAATACTATGTCTAGATGTTGATGTGATGTTGTATGACTAGTGAAGAGACCACATACGTGATGTCATCTGACACTGTTATGCAGTAATATGGCAGATTCCTGTCTTGGGAGTGTCAGGCAAGGTTTTGAAAGTTAAAAGCAGCCAGTTATAGTTCCAGAAGTTTCCAGTACTAGAAATGTTTATAAAATAATGCTTAAACACAGAATATTCAAGGCAGTGCTATTGCACTGAAAATGGACCAGTTGAGATGGGAGTCACTGAATTGAAGTTTACTGCTGAGGTTGGTCATACACCAGTTTGAAAGAAAATCAGACTAATTCAAGTGTCATACTTGAAACAGGGCCATATTCTAGGTCATATGTAAGAGACATTAAGAACTCCTTGAGTTTACTTACTGTAAACGAGCCAGGAATCCTGTGACACAGGAAGAAATTGAACGATGCTTTACTTTCCCCTCCTTTGCCTTTCACAGGAGTCTGTGAATCCAAACACTGAAAGAGGATTCTCGCTAAGGGGAATAAGCAAACTAGGGATCAAAAAGCCCAGTATGTTAACTGGAACCTACAGCAAAAGTTCAGTCAATAGGAGCCACAAATATCCCTAAGGGAACATTCTCCTCTCCAGGAATGTTTTCATCCAGTTATTTTTTTAAACTTGGTAGTCCCTATTTTAGCAGATCACCACCATCTACAGTATCTTAAAGATAACTCCAGCTACTTGCTACATATATTTTGGCTCTCAGATACACGGACAATGAGGAAAAGGGAGATGTTCTATCATGACAATGAAGCAGCCTGCCATGCTTTTGTCATACAAAAGCCCATTCTCCCTTTATGTAAAGTTTCCTAAAGACTGTTTCTTTTCCCAGAAAGGAAATTTTATGCATGTCTTTGGATAACCAGTTTCGAGAAGAGCACAACAGTCCAAATATATTCTTTGCTTTCATGGTTGTTCACAGTTCTCAGTCCCTATTGAAAAGACCTTTCTTCCTGGTTTTGTGCAGCACTGAATATACTGTCAATAAGTCATAAAAATTTCTGCAACTTCCTTCACTTTCTATTCTTCTGCATGCATTACATGTCAACATAGTCAGTGAATGAGACAAGTTAGACATATTACATCAGGAGACTAAATCTCTAGGGTTGATGATATCCTTAGGGCAAGGTGCTAGATATTCTGACAGGTGCCTTTCTTAAATTACACTTTTCTTGTGTGTCACTTTCTATGTAGCCACTCAAGAGTGGAGGCAGTGGAATCAGATTGATTTTTGGACTGCTATCAAATATAAATAACAATTAACTTTCATGTCAGCTTCTAGCAGGCAAGCACAATTGCAGAATGTCTGCACTTCAAGAAAGAATAAAGACATCCTCCTTTGGGCTGAATGATGTAAGAGAGCCATATGTCAGGATCAGAAGAATATTTCTACAGTCTCAAATCCCCCACCATTATATAAGACAGAACTTTAATTCCAGGTGCAGGTCAAAGTCTTTTTATGACAGAGAGTTCTCTTTATGCTCTAAACTCCTTGCGTGGCTTGAAAACTGTTCCTAGCCTTTTATTAGTTTATTTCAAAAAAGTCCAAGTTAAAAATAAAAGAAGGGGAAAGATAAGTCTAGAACTAATAAGATATATCCATGGATATCAAAGACCTTAGTGGCTTCTTACTTGTGATCATGCCCTTTTCAATATATATGTTTTACCCAATGGCTCAATACAACTGCTCAAGCTCCAGCCACCGGAATTGGAAAGAAGGAAGAAATTGCACTCACTTTGAAAGTATTTTATAGGGTTTACAGTCTGCTTAGATGGTGGTTGTATTATTGAGAAAGTAGCAGAGAATAGGAATTGAGGAACTAGTAGATTCTGCCCCAACCAACTGGTGAATTTTTACCAATTTTTCCTGTTCCCTGTAGCAAAGCAAATTAATCCCCACCCATATCGATTTAGAATTTTGTTAAATAATTACTTTAGCATGATAAACAATTCATGTTCAGCTAAATCATAATTACTCATGACCAGAGAGAAAGCTCACACTATAAAGGAGACAAAGATTTTGTTTGTGCCTTGCTCTAGGAAACTCTTTCTCTCTCATACACACAAACCCTCCACAAACAAATACTCTGAAGTTCTGAAGTGCAGTTTCCACATCTAAAAGAACAGTGAGTTGTAATTGGTGTTCCTTTATCCTTCTTGGTATTTTAGAGAGTTTTAAAATGAGAAAGTGCTTTTCTAAATTGTGTAGTAGATTTTCCTTCTTCAGTTATGTCCAGATAAAGAATTGACACCAGCATCCTTCAGTATTAAAATTCTCTTAGTATCTAAATGGAAAAAGCGATCAAAGTTCTATTAATTCACCTAAAGATCACGACTAGCATGATGTGATTTTAAATTTCCTTTGTTTATGCAGCAGATACTTTTTGAGCATCTGTTATGTTCTGAACACTAATTTGGGCCCTGGGCTACAGCAGATAAAAAGACATAGAATTCTTTAGCTCATAGAGCTTATAATTGAAAGAGAATACATATTAAAATAATGATGTAATGATGTGGCATAATTACACAATGAAGTAAAAGTAGTATATGAATGTGTAAAAATGGGACATATAAAATTGTAGGGTTATGTAAGAAATGATGGCTTTCTGAGGCTGTGATGTGTAAATACAAATCTGAAGACTAAGAAGGCAGTAACTATGCAAACAGGAACATTTATATAACATCAGAGAACAAGAGCAAATTTCAGGTAGATGAAACAACGTGTAAAAACCTTGAAATGAGAAGATGGAACAATTAAAGATATTGACATGTTCACTTAACTGTGTGGGCCCTGTTTTCCTAGTTTATAGAACAGAAATGATAATGAGTCCTAATTTCTTTATAGAGAATAAAGTATAAGAAATGGTTTGTAAAGAGTGAAATGGTACCCAAATGATTATTCAGCTTCCCAAATATGAGTGATAAAGCTCTAGGTGTTTCATGCTTACTGTATGTTTTTAAACTCCCTTGCTTTGCCACCCGAAAGCAGAGTTAATACTTTATTCTGACTCTGCTGAATGGTTTCGTCTCTTTGTGTTTAATAGGAAGGACAAATACAAGGATTTGTGTTTGGTAGGAAAAAGAATAGAAACTGCTCATCTCAGAAATATGCATGGATGCCCTGTTACTGGTGTCATCTGAGACAATCAATCCTGAAGATTTAAATAATTCTGATTATTTTATTTATTTGAAAATATTAGTGAAAGGAGAAAAGCAGGAAATATATATATATCTCTAGGCAATACATCATGATCAAACACCTAGCCTTCTTTCTTACCAGCTAGTTTTGTGACTTTCATGTCTGATGCAAAACAATCAGATATTGCTGTGACCTCTTCCTAAGAACCACATTTCACTGAAATCCATTTAGCATGATAGACTCCATGCCACTGTGAGAAATGCATTTGGTCACCACTGGATATTAAGGTTGTTTTTAGACCCCAAAGACAGTATGTTATGTCTCAAAGATCTTTAGGTCTCTTACTATAATTAACTGTTTCTAAATTTTACAGAAATCAAGACAGACAGAAAATCCCAAGGTGCATGATGTTCAATTCAAAATAGAACTCAGTCTTTCTAAATGCTTTTAAAATGTGACATGCTATTCAGAATCAACAATTATAATGAGTGCCTACTATGCAGAAAGTGAACTTTTGGCTGCTTTCACCCAGTTTGCCTGATTTAAATATTCCTTACAAGCCATGGCATGTGACTGATCAGATAGGTACAGCATTATTATCTCCATGTTGCAGCTAAGGAAACATATATTCAGAAATATTAAATTGCATAATCATATAACTTAGGAAAAGCAGAGGCAGAATTCCAGTTGAAGTCTACCTTACTCTATATCAGTGTTTGTTCTCTTATAACTGATTACTCTTTACTTTGCAACTATGTTCTCATGTCTCCACCCCCACATATAGTCTACATTTAGGTTATATAAAAATTGTTGAGAGGATGTAGTGGACTTAACTACTTTTCCTATAACTGTTCTCATTAAAGCTATGACCCCTCAGGTCAATATAGAGAAGTGAGAACCTGTCTGACTTGCAGAATCATGGATTGTTTTTTTAATTGACATTCTGATACTTGAAGTTTATCTTCTACCTAAATCTTGGAATGGGAACTTTATATACTATCTTCAGTCTCCTTCTAATTCAGGCCCTACCCATAAATTGCAATAATTCCCAGACTGTAGTAAATAGTAAGCCAAGAAAGCCTTAAGCATAGAGCCAGAGGAGAGATGTTTTTATGCCTTTTTCTTAGGAATTACTATTCATATATGTACTTTCTCAGAAATTTTTGACATCAGAAGATCTACAGCATCATCAATTAAGTTATCCAAATATCAGACAGCTCTAGCCTTTTCAGTCTTCCAGGAACTTGTTTTAATTCTCTGCTTCCACTCTACAGTATGTAACTATGTACATAAATGTCTAAAGTAAAACAAATTTTGTGGATCAGATAGAGAAGTTAACATTCCTATTAAAAAGAACTATTTTAAAAAGTAAACCCAAGAGATATAAGAGATATGATCTTAAAAATCCCCATCATCCATAGTTCACGTTTTTGAGATGTATCCTGTAAAGGATGGCTGAGGTTTTCTCTTTACAGTTGATATGGTAATGCCATGTGTCAGGTGTGGTCACATAGCAGACAATTCCTATGTATCTCTTCTTGGAAGTTTTTCCAATATGATTTTTATTTGAACAGTTATGTTCATTATCTTACATTAATCCCCTAAGTGAGTAATTTATTGATACAGTACTTTTCCCCTTCAAAGTCACATAACACAAATTTACATCTAACAGAATCATATTCTAGTTGTATTTCTTATTGGGATGGGGGGTGGTGAATGGTATTATATATAGGACCATCACATACATTGCAAAATATTTAACATCGCTGATTTTCCCCTGTAAACGTTGGTGGCGTCCCCCATGCTGGTCATTGTGGCATCTTGAGCCCCTGCAACACACATTTTCAGGCATTTCTTGGGTAAGTGACCCTACTCCCAGGTGAGAGCCACTGTGCCAAAGTTTGACGAAGATAACTACAAAATTTTTAGATATAGAAGAAAAGGGTCCCAAAGACAGGAACAATATTAACATGAGACTGGGAGAAGCCCATATTTATTTCCTCAGGAGAAATGAAACTCATTGTGCGTATCCCTGTTTAATGAATACAGTAAAAGAGAGAAGGGATAGATATGAAAGTTGCTACTTTGTGTTAATTGTTTGATTCTTTTGGCTTCCCATGATTGACTTCAATCCTTGAAAACATTATGAGCATTGGATTTTATGACCTGAAGAGTTTTCTAACAAAGTAGACAGATAAGCTGTAATTATTCTTAAATGGAAAAGGTTGTATACATTGTAAATTTTCTCTACAAACAGGGAGAGATGGGGAAGTTGAGGCAAAAGCCTATGTGTAAGGAAATACTGAGAAAGCCTATGTAACAGAGTTTATACTAATGCACTAATATTGAAAGAATATGAAACCTAGAAATAAACATAAAACCCACGAGTAGTACCAAGTCCATCAAATTGGGAAACAGATATAAAATACCCAAAGTGACATAATTTAAAAGCTAATGGAACTGAATCATCAGAGGTAGGTAAGATTAGGATAAAGTTACCACGATAAAGGTGATTGGAATATTGGCAGCAAATATAAGAGATGTGTACTGCTGAAAGGTATGAGTGAGAAAGGACCAGACAAGTAACTGGGAGTTGCTTTTTTGGAAGATCAAAACAAAGACCCTATCAGGTGTGAGCGGGAAGGAAACTAAATTAAGAGGGATGGAGGTTTTGAACAAATGCTTAAGTGAGGACTGGGTCTGAATCCCACGGGCAGGGTCTTTACCTCGCACCTATTCTCAGTGTGCAAGCCTCAGCAACATCCGTATCTCTGGGGGTTTGTTTGAAGTACAGGACCTTGTCCATACCTGCTGAATCAGATCCACATTTTAACAAGACCCCCAGGTAATTCATATACACATTAAAAATTTAAAAACAATACACTAAACTTCTCTAATTAAATTGGACAACCATATCACTCCATCAGGCATTTCCTTCTTGCTCATACATAACCACCTTGTTATTCAAACAAAATCTAGGAATCACTTCCAGCTCTCTCTTCCCAGCCCTTACAACTGTGCAGTCAGTAAATTCTCTCTGTATAAAGAAATAGCTTTGTATGATCGTTTTCTATATTCCCAGTTCTGGCTTTGCTGTCATTAATTTGGATGTTAATCATTTCGTAACTGAACTCTTGCAAAAGCATCCCAACTGACCTCCCTGCCTCGCATGTCTCCTCGGTGATTGTTCTCAGGCATAGATTATATCATGATCCCATCTGCATAGAAATATATGTGGTTCTCTATCAAATGGATAATAGTTCTCTATTAAATATGAAAATATGTTCCCTATTAAATGAAAGCTTCCTAACGCAGTAGATGTGAACCTTCATTATCTTACCTAGCTCTCAAAATTCCCCTTTGCATTGCCTTTACTGCAGCCACACCTGACTGCTCCGCTTCCCCAGGATCTTTCTCTTTCACAACAGAGGGTTTTTGCACGTGATATTCTTTGTAGTTACTTGCTCCTCTGCCTGAGCTTGGTTTGCCCTAAAGCAGACTTTGAGATATGCAGCTAGGCCTTTGAATGAAGATAGTTTATTTTGGAAGTGATCCCAATAAATGGATATAGAGGAGATGGCAAAGTGTAAAAGGAAATGGGGAAGTAAAAAGAAGCAAAACACAAAAACAGTGGATGGTGTATTTATGAGCTGCTTAGTTCTTATTGTCTTATCAGAAGATAGACATACAGACCTTTTTCCATGGACTCACATTCCCCATTGTTGGGGGCATTAACTTTCTTACTTTTGGCTTGCTCCTAGGCATGGCTGCTAAGCCTTCCAAAACTATAAGAAAGTAAAGCAGAGAGGAGAGACCCTAGAGCAGATGGGTTATGTGGAGAATGGGCAACAGGGCATGGACTGAACACCTCAGCTGTGTTGAGACCAGGTCACCTGAGATACTGCTGTGAAGTGGATCACAGAGCTGTACCGCATGCTCCCAAAACTCTGAAGAGTTCTGGTATCTTGTTCCCTCAGTAAGTACCCTTGCTTAAAATTACAGCAGTATAGTCATGGTATTATAGTATAATCACTGAATATAGTCCCCTACCCCAATATAATGCATCAGAGACTAAGATAGCACACAGAGAATTACATGATTTTGTTTTGTAGTTTATAACTAGAGGAAAGAAATACAATATAATTTGGATTTCACAGAAGGACATTATTATGGGTTGAATTGCATATCCCCAAAAAGATATGTTGGTGTCCCCAGTACCTCAAAATGACCTAATCTTGGAAGCAGAGTCATTGCAGATGCAGTTAGCTGAAATGAACTCATACTGAAGTAGGGTGGACCCTTGAACCAATGTTATTGGTGTCCCTATAAAAAAAGGAGAAGACAGATACATAAAGGAAAGATGGCCATGTGAAGACAGACAGAGACTGTCTTACATTACCACGAGCCAAGAAATGCCTGGGGCTGCCAGGGGGTGGAAGAGCTAAGGGGGTACCATCCACTAGAGGCTTCAGAGGGCTCAGAGCTCTACCAACATTTTGATTTTGAGTGTCTCATCTCCAAAACTGTGAGAGGATAGATTTCTGTTGTTTTAAGCCATCCAGTTGTGATGCTTGGTAATGCAGCCCTAGGAAACGAATACAGAAGTTATATGTTATGAAGTGTGGCAAAACCAGTAGTGCTTATTAAATCATAAAGAGTCCATGAAATTAGGAAGGAATAGGTTGAATTCTTAGAACATTCAGTGCTATGATCAACCTTCTCATTTTATGCATAAGAGTTTGCAGCTCAGAGAAAGTAAGCCATTTACCAAGGGACACACAGCTAGTCAGTAGCAGAACCTGGACTAGAAGAGAGATTGGACTCTCAGTCCAATACACTTTCTACTCTGCTGTAGGATTCCTCTGTACCTGAGCAATGCCTGCCACCTCTGATTCGCCTTCAGTCAGATAATGGCAGTCCAGTGGAGGGTGACATAAACACCCACAGTCTGTAGTTGTCACAGAGTATGAATACCCTTTTCCCTACGAAAATGCTAGCACACATTGTTGGAGCATTTTTAGTGCAGTGGTTACCATGGCACCCATGTAATTTAATTACCACTCTTGTGAATATTTTAAAATGAAATTGTTAAAAGATCAAACAGAACGTTCAACATTGTATGGCTATAGAAATGATAAGTAGCTTTTTAAGTGAAAATGTTCTGTTCCTGTAGGGAGTTGATTATTTTTTATGAGTTAAAATTTAATTATGGCATTGGATATATAACTGTGTTTCTTTAATATATTATTATGCATCAAAAGTTAAATATGTCAGAAACAGTTTGCCTTTTAATTTACAACTCTGACCAGTCACCTTGCAAATCTCAGCTACAATTTCACTACCACATTTTATATATTTCTCATTATAAAAAGCCCCATGTACACACAATATTCAAGGAGGTCTTGCAGAGAAAATAAGAAGTCCAAGGAATTTAGCAATTCGGCACTGGAGTTATATGAAAGGATAACAGCATGTGGAGCAGACCATTTATACATAAACACTGATGTATGCATGAAATGCCAAATTCCATGCCAAGCAGTTATGAAACAAACAAGGAGCAAGTAACCTTTCATGCCTCACTACTCAGAGTGTGGTCCAGGGACCCGTAACATCAGATGTCAGTATCACCTGGGAGCTTGCTAGAAATTCAGTGTCACAAACCTGTTGTAGACCCTAGACCCATTGAAGTAGAATCTATACTTTAACAAGATTCCCTTGTAATCCCAAATCCACATTTTAGTTAGAGAAGCTCTGGCCTAAAGAACTCATAATGAACAAAAGTCCAATAATGAACAAAAACTTGTATATAACTGCAAATGAACACTGTGTGTGCTGTGGTGAGATATGCAATGTGTAGTGTGATTGGAGTTAGGGATGTGGAAAGTGCATAGAGGACAGAGGAATGGAACTATATGTCTAGGTCAGGAACTGATATATAATAAAATAAGTGATATTTGTTTGGGATCTTGGAGATTGAATAGTAGTTTGCCAGAAAGACAACAGTTAAAGGGACATCACTGAATTCAAACAGAAGGAATGGCAATTACACGGTGGAAATTGTTCTGGGAACTGGAATTGGTTGAAATTAGCTGGAGTATAGAGCTTATGGCAATCATGGGAAAAGATCAAGTTATTTAACAGGAGATACATCATGATCTGCATATCCTAACAAGGCATTTGGTACTGAGTTAATCTTAAACTAATAATTATATTAATTTAAACTAATGTAATTTATGTGAACCATATTTATCAAGAGGGTTGATGATAAGACTAAAGAGAATTTTCTTTGGTTTAAATACTGGTTATTTCATGTCCTTTTTATTTTTATCTAAACTACCTTAAATAGTAAGTATCTGTTAATGTTTCTACCACTGGAATGTAAGCTCTATAAGCTGAGGGTCTTCTCTACTTTCATTGCTTCATCCCTTATGTGTAAATCAGTGACTGGCACATAGTAGGTGTTTGATACCTATTTTATATAAGTAGTTGTAAATAACTTAGATTGGGGTTGACTATCAATTTGGAAATGTTGAATAAATATAGGTTGGAAACTTAAATAAAGTCCTCTACATAATTTTGATAGAAGTAAAAGAAGATATATTAAATGCAAATTATCAGAAGAATCAAAGAGAAGTTTATTATCAGTAACTAGTTCAGTTTCACTAGAGTTTGGGAGTCAGAAGGGTACATGGGAGGAATTTGATGAGAGTCAGATCAGGTCCTATGTACATATCAAACATTTTCCAGTCTCAATCCACAAAGTGCTAATAACAGTGAAAAGTTCCTAATTTCTGTTATCTCTCCCTGTTTCGATCATGCATGCCGAGATCCATGTGCTTTTCTCAAGTGTCTTCAGATGGATCAATCTGTATGTCCTCTCTTGGAGGGATGGATATGATCCTGTAACTGTCCTTATGTGAGAAGCAAAAACTTGGTGAATCTCTGGATTCCGTGGCAGCCGCAAGTGCTAGAGTAGCATTTTCCCAGGTAGAAGCATCTCCATGAGGTGGACTTCCTACACATCCCCACTGTTAGCCTTATTAAAAGCAGCTACAATCCAAATTGGTCCAGCCTGTCCCGTGGGAGTAATGTTTTAGAAGTTTGAGTTCCAGTTCACAGCAGTGAGTTGTGCCCCCTGCTCTGGCTACTGTCCATGGTTCTGCAAAGACCATTTGTACCTGTTTTCCAAACAAATCGTTTTCCCCATTCTAAGTTCCATCAAGAGGACTTTGCACCCTGATATGTCTGGGCTACATGTATGACCACTGTTACTAACCAGTCACTGCTCATCAAGACATAAACACAGAGCCATTTCCCGAGGTACATTTGGATTCCAGGTAACAAGGCCGCTCCTTCAAACACCCTAGAATTACAAGTGCTCCCTATTTTTCTCTGGTAAGCAAGAACCTGTGAGCCTTAAAAAATGATTATGAAGCTTTTTAACCTCTGCTTTAATTTGGATTGCCTCAGAAAGATACCCTTCAAAAACGTACCTCAGTGTAATTAGTATATTTAAGAGGGATCCCAACATTGGTAGGAGTGTAGGAAAATAAGAGAGAAAGTGGAGAAAGCTAACACCTGATGTGTTATTAAACAAGTCAACACGCTAGGTAACTAAAGCTTGATTCTGTTATAGAACTCCAGTAAAGAGTGCAGATTCTTGCCTCCAATTTGTCTAATTTAAGGAGCAAAATGAGCTATTTACATACCAACTCCGATCAGCCTATTTCTGGGTATTCCTGGGTAGTGATAATACTCCAGCACTTCCATTCTGCCATGAATATGGTACAGCAGACTCCCATAGCCACTTCAGAAAGAAGTTGGAGGTGCTGGTATTTGTAAGTTGGTAGCATGACATGAAAGAAGAGTGTAGCAGTAGGGTATGGGCAGATGCAGACTGCTGCCACAACCATCAAATAAGTCATTTTCATAAGACCTGGGCTTGTTCATTTTTTCTTTTTGACATAATAAGGCTATTATTCAATTTATTTTTTGCAGAAAAAGAAATACTTCCTTCAACCAATTTTACATATATTCTGGGAATATTAAGCCTACCAGCAAGAGATACACAACTAAAATAAAAGACCATTTACATATTTCTTGAAACAACAAGAAAGATTTTCTTAAAGGTCATTATCTATGTCTACCTTTGACTCCATACTGCTGTTGATCTCTCTTGCTAAAAACAAAACAAAATCAAAGTTAATTTCTAGCATAATACTCCTATGTTAGGGTACTCTGTTGCACATATTTCAATAATTGTTTGATTTTGTTTGCCAAGGCATCGTAAGGGTGGTATCATGATAAGAAATGTTAGTTGTTACCCTTCCTCATTCAGGTACTAACCAATGAAGAAGAGATGGCAGATGCCATATGGAAATTTATAAGTTTCAAGGGGTCTTTAAATATCAATTTATATGTCAACTATTAGTAGAAAATCTGTAATGAAGGGTATTACTTGTGAATGAAGCAAAAGTGATACTTTTTAGTCCCTCTCCTCCACACAATCCTCCCTCCCCAACTGAAGAAAACCAGCTGCCACTGAGAAGCCAAGCTGACTTACAGCTGGTGATAGGTAGGGAAGTTAACCAAATGAGAGAACCGAAAATAGGACCTGGCTTGCCTGCATGCAGCCTGGAAACTGAAGAGAAAAGCCATGGCCAGCTGTATACAAATGGTCCCAAAATATCAGAGTGTGGGGGGGTCCCATCTGAGTGTAGATTTTAAACCAATTCCCTAGCTCACACAGAGAATATGACTAATGGATGTTTGTCACCTATCTGTGTCTTTTTCCTTAAAGAGTGACAAGTTAGAAAAGAGAAATAAGCAAATTATTTTCTCCCAGGAATAACTTCTTTACAATGTAAATGACAGAGGAAAAGCTTGCTCCATAAAAGTGTTCCTCTCTCTAGAGTAGTAAGCATGAAATGAGGAGGAAAACAGTGATTTTTATAGACGTACTATAGAGAAATTGACTCTCTAGTGGTTGAATAGACTCCCTTTAAGATCTTCATATCCCATTTGGTGAACTAGGAGGCATACAAGACTTGGTGTCTGAGTATGTGGATTTATTCCATCCCCACTATATACAGGTCCTATTACTTTGAGCAGTTTGTTTAATCATTCTGACTTAGTTTGCTATAATAAAGTAGATTCTTGAAGGTTTGTTGTATAGTATTCAGACTAGGTTCCACAGAGCCCTAGGGTTTACTGAAAGCGTCTCAGAATTGATTGAAGGGGGTAGGAGCAAGACCAAGTGACTGGGGCCTTAAGATCCCCAGCCTTTTTCTATCCAAAGAACTCCATTTTGACTCTGTTGTATTGTTGAATAACAGAATTAATTCAAGAATAACAAAATTTCACAAGGAAACATTTTTTTCTCCAAAAAAGTTATTTGAAAATCAATGAAATAGTGCATGAGAAAACTGCTGTACAACCTCTATCATTTTAGAAATGCTATTTATAATTCTCAGCATTTGAGGGTAGAGTGTCACGCACATAAAACAACCCATTGTTGAAAGTTAATGATGGTTTTTTAAGTGCAGGAACACTGTAGATTTATTTGGAATTTCTGCCTCTTAGCATTTCCCATTCAATCATAAATACTTCCTTAAAAATAGCCTCTCTAATGTTCATGTATAACTACCAGGGCTTTAAATGTTAATACAGTAAATGTAAAATAGAAACAGAGGGCTTTCAATGTCTTTTTTTTTTTGATCAAAGCAAGTAATTTTAGCCTTTGAAAATATATTTTAAACGTTATTTAGAGCATGTTGGCCTACCAGATGTTAAAGTTGGTAGCAAATTTAGAAATTATCTGATCCTTTGTTTAAAATGTTGATGATAAACAGAAACAAGTACTCAGATTGAGAAAATTTGTTACTTATTTTCCCACGGATTGGGCGAAGAGTTATTCAGCCCTTGCACTGTTTTACCGATGCTGTTCTGCGCACCGACACAAGATGATTCCCAAACAATTCCGTTTGGAGAGTTCAGTATAGAGGAAACACACACAGAAAACTAATGTATTACGAGGATTTTGAAGAGTTATAAAACAGATATGGGTTTCTGAGTGGGTCACAAGGAAGGATCGACAAATGTGCAGGAGTCAGAATGTAATAGTAAATTGGCTGAGTAGTCAGTGATCTCATGATAAAAATGAGGCTCCTTGACACTCACTGTGGAGAATGACAGCTGGGGAAACTTTACAGCTTCATGTTCAGTCTCAAGGTTGCTTCTTTCCTAGTCCAGGTTCTTTGAACACTTTTCCCTGCTACTGGCTTCCACGATCCCAACTCTTGTCAGAGATGCCATGGACACCTTCTTCGTCTGACAGTAGAGTGAGAAGCAGCTGGCCAAACAACCTTACTTTCTTCTCCAAAGGAATGCCTCATACCTCTTTTTTAAATACCTTTTTTTTCCCCCTTTCCTTCTTTTTTCTTCTTCTTTTATTTTATTTTTTAGAATATGCAAATTATATAAATCTAGATTATAGACTCTGTTTCTGGATTTCTTAGATTCTTTCACAAAGCTTGGCATATTCCTATTTTTCAATTACTAGGTATAAGAGAAATTTCATAAAATATATGCCCTCACTTTTTAATATTTCCTAGGTCTTAAGATTATTCTACTTAATACAGTTGACCCTTGAATAACATGGGTTTGAAATGCCTGGGTCAACTTATATATGGATTTTTTTTCAGTAAATGTATTGGAACATTTTTTTTTGAGATTTGCAACAATTTGAAAAATCCATTTCTATGTGTTCTCTTTTACTTTTTTGTGAGAATACAGTATATAATGCATATAACATGCAAAATATCTGTTAATCAACTTTATGTTTGTCAGTAAGGTGTCCAGTCAAAAGTAGACTATTAGTAGTTAAGTTTTGGGGGAGTTGACAATTATATGTGGATTCTCAACTACACAAGGAGATGGTGCCCCAAACCCTGTGTTCAAGGGGCAACTGTATATTCTTAGCAGATACCTTTAGGTAGCAGCACCTGTGCATTTGAATATCATAAAACTTCAGATGGGATATGAAGTTGAAGACATTTGAACCATTAGAATGTGGGTATTCATCTAATTCTTAGTAATTTATACTTGATAGGAAGTGGACTTACGTGATTTTCATCTCAACGTCCCCTTGTGATTTATACAACAAAGTTGCTCTTAAAAGTCTTTCCAGTTCTGAGATATTATGATTCTATAAGAATCTAGAGGCTCATACAGTATCAAAGAAATATTTCCAGCTTATCAAGGGCATTTGGGATACAAGGACTAGAAACCCATTCAAATTTGCTTAAGCACAAAGCACTTAAGATTTGTACTCTTTATTATATGAAACAGATTATATCTCGATTCCCCACATCCCATCTTTTGACATGTGCAAAACTGTTTTAAAAGTGTTATATATATTACCCCAAAAATGGGAAAGACAATGGAACAGACAAATAAATTGTAGCATATTTATGGAGCAGAATCATCACAGTGATGAAAAAGGATGGACTACTACTACATGAGATGTCATGGATGAATTTCTCAGATATCATATTGAAGGAAAGAAGCTAGACACACAATTTATATGAACTCAAACGAATCTATGTTTATAATTATTTTATGGTGATAGTGATGACATTTTAGGGGCTGGTTGACTGAGTGGAGACAAGGAAAGCCTATTAGAATGATGGGAGCACTTTGTATCATGTTCTGGGTGGTGGTTACATGAGTGTGCACATATTTAAATATTCATTAAGTGATACACTTAAGGAATGCACAGTTACTATGTACTATACCTCAAATAAAAAAATAGTAGTCCACCATGTTGTTAGGGACTGATTTATTTATTTAAACATTCAAAAATACTTGGAAAGCAATGCTCATCACTAGGCATATAGGCACAAAAGACATAATTGATGTTTTCATGGTGAAATGAATGGAAGCTGAACAGTATTACAGATAAGGACAATTCAATACTCAAATGCTGTGTTTCTACATGGGATGCTAGACACACTTCCATTTTCTGTTCAAGATACAAGCATAACACTTCTTGAGCACCTCAGCAGTGTGATTATCTAATTGTGGACTGAGAAGTCAGAGTTGACCTGTTCTCTTCCTTCAGGGAACTCTCAGGTCCCTTACACCTGAGCTTCTGTCACAACATCACTTTGTATCCCCCTTGATTAGGGAATGATGGTTCCAGTCTTATCTGCCATGTTTAAATAGCTGTCAAAACAAAGATATACTCCAAACTCAATATTTACTGTCAATTATTTTATTGTGTTATCAGTACTGTTTTTTTTCCCCTGGGCATATGCGACATCATCACTGAATGTTTAGGGGAGCAATACATCTCCAAAGGCAAAGAAAGTAAGTGCATAAAACTAAAACTGGCTTGATGAACACATCCAGAAAAATGCTGTTGAACCTTTAATATGTATGTATTTGTTCTGAGTTAAAGAAATAATTTACACTGTTTAAGAACATATGTAAATTAACGGAACCAAATTCATAATTAAAATTTAAGAAATACTTCAAAATTCAATAGCTTTACATTTTTCTCTAAAGTATGAATTTCAATTTTGCCTTTATAGTGCTTAGTCTCTCTGAGAAGAAAGCTTTCCAAGTAGTTGTAACATACCTTTAAAAGATCTATATAATAAGATAGAAACTCTATAAATCCCTCTCCATACTGTATGTACTGCATGCCACGGACACCTAGAAGACTCTCTAAGCTGTCAAGACCTGCCACATGATAAAAGGAAAAATGATGAAAAGAAATGGAACCTTGGAGCTGACTGCCTAAAAGCCAAAATATCTCCTGGGATTTCTGTACAAAAGATAGGTTTCAATACTTCCCAGAGAACACTGGATCACATGAACTTATTCAAATATAAGGTCAGATCTCAGTGTTTAGGTTTAAAGCTGTCCTATATGTACCTTGATAAGGGGGGGGGGAAATGACAAATCACACCTTTGAATAAATTCGTTTTATTCCCTTTCTTCCTTTTGATGTAATAAAAATAGTCTTGTCATGTAGCTACGATTGCATTTAATGGTTGTCATTTACAGAAATGGAAAAATGATATCTGAGTATAATGCCTTCAAATATGGCTAATAGCATTTTTGCATATGGAGAAAAATACTTTTATTTTACATGAATAAGTCCATTGCTTCCTGATGATGATTATTGAAAATTCAGCAGCTTCTTTTATTACAGGGTAATGATAAGAACAGCTCCATCTCTTCTCTGTCATTTATGTTAAAAAATGTTAATCCAAGCAAATCTATATTCCTAATGTTTGCTGTAACCCCATTAGTTCTCAAATTCTTATCAAAAGTCTTGCCTAATTATCACCACTTTACCTGATTTTAATCTCATATTTTAAATAATAAAGATGTCTCAATCTGTTATATTTTAAGATGACCTAGTAAATGCTGTTTTTCCCCTGTTAAGCATTTCTTAAGCACATAACTTGTCACTTCTGTACTAATTTGCTGTAACACTCGTTGATAAGTGGACATTAATTAATGCTAAATTACAATGGAATTTTTATGGAATTACAGGTGACATCCGCGTCAGCAGCAAATGAGTGCATCGTGATTAAACTTATTACCATTTCTAATTAACCTTGAGTGCCCCTGGATGTTAAATGCACACAAGGCAAGTGTATATGCAGCCTGCAGCTCCTACTGAAAACAAACCCTGTGCATCATAGAGCTAGTAAGAGTTTAAGAAAGAATGTCACGGGCCACGTTTGTACTCATTGTGGATGCAGAAGATCAGAGAATGAAGATATCACAAATACTCTGAAAACTGAGAGCAACAAAATTATTGCTTTCAAAAGTCAGAAAGAAGCCTTCCAGAAATTGAATTTGCTTTGAGTGTCATAGGCAGGCATATGAAGAAGGTTTATTTTATTCCCTATGCTCAGATTAAGGTGCATTCCTTACCTACCCGCTTCCCCAACTCTTAAGAGCAAAGCATTCTCTGATGAATATTGCTAGACAATAAGCCTTACACCTAAAATATGTGTCTGACCTTCCCTGCTACCTGAAGAATACCAAGACTTAGAGCAGCACTGATTTGATGCCTTTGCATCCCTGAAGGTGATTCCAGTATGTAGCAGGAATTGAAAGAGAGCATCACAAACTGCACCTGGACCTGCAGGCGCCTTTTCCTAACCATGAAAATGTGCTACTCAGGATACCTGCTTCAAGGAACATAATTGAGTGACTGTGCCGGCTGCTGTCTCACTGGATCCACCACATTTGCTCCAACCCAACATGAGCCAGTGGTACTGGGGCAGGATCATTCCAGCAAAAGATGGGACTCCTCCAAAGAGCAGCATGTACCTGAAGACTCCACAAAGTTTTAGCCAAAACTTTGATGGAATTGGAGTTCTCAGCTATTTCTACATTATCCTCCTTCCTCTCCCTTGTCTTTCAAAGGGGTCAAAACTTCATTGCAATCTAAATGCTCTCTCTGCCTTTTCCAATATATCTGTTCCCATCTTGGTGACTGTTTCTCCAGAGACCCAAACTATCCACCTAATCACCAGTAAACAGGACCCAGAGCCATCTTAAGTTCTAATGAATGAGTGTAACCATGTCTGTTTCCAGAGTCCGTAGCTAGTAATGAAGAAATAGGAAATGAGTTAAAAATAATGGTGGCAAAGAAGCCAAAGTTCCTCAAAATATAGTTAGTGTTTTTTTTAAAAAAATATGACCAGGTAAGTAATGATTTGATCTTACTGGCAACTGTTAAAAAGGCTCCATGCTATATTTTTCAGTATAACATGGGGCTCATCAATATCAAAACCCAGTTCTTGATAAGTTGTCATCTCAGTTTAGGAATACATAACTGACTTTCTTCATCATATCAGAATGATACCCATATGCCAGTCAAAAAGAAACATGATTCACACATTTCTCCTGTGTATTCAATATAATCAAAATTCAATTACTTCATAAATTGAGTAATACCAATATATGACAGAATGGACATTTTTGTTAAAATTTAAAGGCACTTACCTCATATGGAATTAAATAAAAGGGATTTTATTGCTGGCATATACATTTGCATATTACAGTTCTCAACAGCTTACAGGCAAGAGTAAGTGCTACCTAGAAGACTCCTTTGAGGGATATGGTAAAATCTTGAATTCAGGGGACCCTATTCTCCACTAACTTTTTTTGCAAATCCTTCAATATTGAATCCTTATCATTTGCCCCAGTGCATTGGCAGTTAGAAACCATCCCTCGTTTCATAAATCTAACTTCACCATTAGGCTCCAACTTTGACTTGTCTTTGGTCTCTGACATTCCTTTCAGGACATTCACACTCATACCTAGCACGCTCATCTGATGCACTGATTCTCAACTCTTTCTGACCCATCATCCTATTAAATAAATACATATTTTATTTAACTATCTAATATCTTCTGCTCTGCTCCCCTGAAATAATATTTATTGATAATATACCCCACTATACTAGATAGCAAAGAAAAAAATGGAATATCCTAACTCTAAAGGAGAAATAAACAAAAAAAAAATGTTGTTACAAAATATTTTTAAATTACAGAGATAACTGGGCTGACTATACTAAAACAGAATAAAGTGAGTGAGTGCTTACCTCTAAACACAGAAGTATTATGACTGCATCAACTACAAAGCCAAACTGATACAGTTGTGTTGATTTGGTGACTATAACAGAACAAGAAGAATTGCTTTAAAAAAAGATGATTACCTGAAATAGCGAATAACTCCTGTTAAACTTCAAAGCCAAACAATGTAAATAGTCCCTTGATTGATACAGTGTTCTTCATCCAGAATTTAATGCATATTAAACCCATGCGAAAACACTTTATTTGTACACAAAACAATTGTATATTCTAGATTCAATATGATTAGAAATTAGAGAGATACACAGTTATATGTAGATACACAATATGAAGCATATTCCCCCCTCAAATGTATAATTGGAGGATAATCGCAAGGTGAGTTAAACTTAGGAAAAACGTTTGGGGATGTGGCTGCCTCACACTTGAATGATAGAGGAGAGCCACAGTTACTGTGATGAAATATGTCTTCTTGATTTCTAAACAACCATTCCAGGATATGGTCCTTGTCCTGTTAAGAATTATTAACCTACCTTGTATTTATCCCATGTTTCTAAAGCCTGAGCCAAATTCCTGGCCTTCTTTGAGAAAACATGAGGCTGATAAAGTGGAATGCCTACTTTGGATAGTTGGATTACTTATCCTTGGTTGATTGTTTGAATCACTTTAAGATAATACAAAATTATAATTAGTCTAAAGGAAACCAATACAGATCTTGCAGATTTCCATGTATCCAAATATTATTTAGACACATTTTATAGATTCAGCTTATGGTAAAGTCTCTTCCCCTCACTCTCCATCCTTTACCTCTTCTTTCTTCACTTCCCTTATTGCATTTCTCTCCTTAGGGGTGGGAACCTGGAGACATACTACCTGGTTTCCTGCACTAATCTTATCCTGGTGGAATTTCCAGGTGGGTGTTGCAACAAACCGATGATATGCTGTCATGACACTCTACTGCAACAAAATACAAATAAAGCTTTTATCTGAAATGCTTCATGTAGGACATGACCATTGACCCCTTTCTCTTGGACATTGTCTTTCGTCTCATGATCATTTATGTGCTGACTTATTTTTATGTCAATCCTCTGATTGGATTATCATCAATTTCACACAACAGGGTCGTGGAGGGCACAAGAAACCTTCAGCCACAGTCTCATTTTCTAATAGAGTCTGTACCTCTTCAGACTGCTGAAACAGGATGAAAGGATTTGCTTTTCATCATAGAACAAATTAAATTTTAATTGCCTGTTAAAACACAAATGTCAAAAGCAAATCTTAAAGGCAGGGTTGCAGTTCTCCCATATATCATGTTTTAGTCCCATTTGCATGCAAATTGATTCTTTTCTTCATTTTAAATATGTATTTTCACAGAACATGTTAAAGACTTATTTCAAAGCATTATATGGTGATACAGCCTTAGTGTGTGTGTGTGTGTATGTGTGTGCCTGTGTTCAGCAAAGACCAGTTATCAACCTTTTATTAAAAAGAAAAAGACTTCTTTCATATGTGTATTGTATAACAGAAGATAATCATTTCAGATTAATGGGGTTCCTTTAAACTGAAGAGTTTGTAAAATCATACACTATGCATTAATCAGATTTCATAATCACTTTGGTCTGGGTTCTCTTGTTTTACAATACATTAGTATGTTTCTGCTGTACTTTGTTTCCCTTTCAGTTGCCATTTATGCTGTTTATTGTGCTTATTTCGGAAATGACAATACGGTTTTATTGGCAACCGGTTGTGTTCTAGTAGGTCCTGCTTAGAAAGACATGAGAGTGAAAAAGGATATATTCTTAAAGCCTTAGCAATGCTGATGTGAACATAATTATTTAGTTTCATTCAATTATCATTCAAATATGGCATGTAATTGTGAAACTTATGGAACTATGAAAGTGGAAATTTATAATGATGCAAGCTTAATTTCATTAATTTAATGCATAAAGCACATATTACACAGAGACAGACGTCAAATTAAAACTCTCAAACTCTAATTAGCTTTAGAAATCTCTTATGTCTAATTGATATGGCTGTCATAATTAATTTAAATAGTGATTTCAACCTGGCTATGATGCAGAAAAACAACCTCATAGATTAATAATTTTTAAAGGGAAATAACATAAGATATGGACATATATATGTCTAAATTGATATGCAGGTATAGGTATAATAGAAATATAGATATCCTTCTACTCAATATAGCCAATGGATCACATAAAAAATGTAGTTCTAAAACTTGATTTATGAGTCAAATCATCATGGTCATATTAAAAAGTCTGATGATGACTCCAAACTTTTAAAAATTCATAGAATATTCAGAACATTTATTTTAATCACTAGGTATGAAACCATCTACCAAAATTATTCAAATGAAATATTGGACGATTGGAGAATTTTTCATAAAATTCTATCTTTACTAGATATTTTAGCAAAAAGGATAGATAGGTAAAATTATTAATAAAAGGTTAACAAATTGATGAAGGAAAAATATAAATCTAGGCCTAGGCTGTGATGATGAAGAATAATTAGGAAAAGAATGAAGTGTTAGTTTTAATTTTAAAAGATTAAAACACCATCAGTTGATAATCTGGATACCTCAGTATTTATATAAAGTCACTTTGGCTGCATAGTGACTCCCTTTCCGTGAGGATGCTTATCCAGATCTGTAAAGTGGCCTTAAATTGGATGGATCTTCATTAAATGTATATGTATTATTATGTCTACATTAGACACTAGGTAAAAGTATTTGTTTAGATTCAAAATGAATGTTTAAAAAGAAGAAAAAGGAATAGGCAATAGACATCATATTGCCTCACTAATAAACTTAGGATAAATGTTAATATCTCACCATGTAGCTTTCTTCCAGTATGGCCATATCACATGGAAGAAAGGGAGACTTCGATGAAAGACAGCACCTGGTAGTTCAGACATTTAAAGCAGAGATTAGCTGTTTTTCAGAAAGGATGAAAATACATAGGAACTCATTAGCATTTCATTTGTCCCTTTGGATTGCCAGTATCTAACCTGAATCTTCCAGAAAGGAGGGAAGGAATCCATAACAACTTGATAAGGCATTGTGCTTGCCAGTCTTTGGCTGATTTGTGGAGGTATACTCCACACATCGAACTCAGGGGTCCCTTCCTTTCTTTTTGCAGACTTCCAAAGTCTGTGAATGCCTGTTTTCACATTGGTTCGCAAGCATGAGTACTACATTCCTGAACTTCCAAACTATGTTTTGTCATGTTTTTGAAATAACACAACTTTTCCCGTCTTTATTTTTTAATTCTCTGAATGTAATGAAGTCATTTTCCTAATAGTTTCTTGTAGTACCTTTTTTTTAATCATTAATATACAATTACAACATTGTGGTTACTAGATTCCCCCCATTATCAAGTCCCCATCACATACCCCATTACAGTCACTGTCCATTGGCATAGTAAGATGCTATAGAGTCACAACTTGTCTTCTCTGTGCTATATACTGCCTTCCCCAGGCACCCCTCACTACATTATGTGTGCTAATCATAATGCCCCTTATTCCCCTTCTCCCTCCCTTCCCACCCACCCCGCCAGTCCCTTTCCCTTTGGCAAATGTTAGTCCATTCTTGGGTTCTGTGAGTCTGTTGCTGTTTTGTTCCTTCAGTTTTTGCCTTGTTCTTATGCTCCACAGATGAGTGAAATCATCTGGTACTTGTCTTTCTCTGCCTGGCTTATTTCACTGAGTATAATACCCTCTAGCTCCATCCATGTTGTTGCAAATGGTAGGATTTGTTTTCTTCTTATGGCTGAATAATATTCCATTGTGTATATGTACCACATCTTCTTTATCCATTCATCTACTGATGGATTTAGGTTGCTTCCATTTCTTGGCTATTGTAAATAGTGCTGCGATAAACATAGGGCAGCATATGTCTTTTTGAAACTGGGCTCCTGCATTCTTAGGGTAAATTCCTAGGAGTGGGATTCCCAGGTCAAATGGTATTTCTATTTTTAGTTTTTTGAGGAACCTCCATATTGCTTTCCACAATGGTTGAACTATTTTACATTCCCACTGGCAGTGTAGGAGGATTCTCCTTTCTCTGCATGCTTGCCAGCTCTTGTAGTGCTTTTTTAGCTCTATGTAAGTTAGATTTCCATCGTTTCCCCTCAAAGAAATATATTTTCTATTTGAACACATATGGACCAAATTCCACAGAGTAATTCTGAGCTTTTGAAACAGGTTTTAAAGATTCTTCACTACATGTGTGTGTGGTAGACTAAAAACTGCCCTCCCAAAAATATATTTGCTTCCTCATCCAAGAAACCTGTGACTATCAGCTGATATGGTAAGAGTGGATATTACCTTATATGGAAAAACATGTGATTAAGAATCCTGAGAGGTGAAATTTACCCTGGATTATCTGGGTGGTGGTACTTACATGCAATCACATGTATCCTTATAACAGGGAGGCAGTGGCTGTTTTCATACAGACATACGCAATGATGTGAAGACAAAGGTAGAGATTCCAATGATACAGCCACAAGATAAGGAATGCCTGTAGCCCCCAGAAGCTGAAAGATTCAAGGAACAGCATTTAGAGGGAGTGCGGCCCTGCAGACTCTCTGATTTCACACTTCTGCCCTTCCTAACTGTGATATAAGAAAAAACAAAATAATTCTTTTGTTTTAAGCCACTAAATTTGTGGTGATCCATTGGGGCAGGCCAAAGAAACTAAGATAGTGTGATGAAATACAAACTTTCAGGTCAACTCCATTCCTTGACTTTGAGTAAGTAATCCCTTATTGTCTCAGCTTCCAGATCTACAAAATCACTGTAAAATAGTTGCCATGTATTGAAGGTTTCAAAAAACAATGTACCACAGTCAAGACATTAAGCATAGTGAGTGGAATAAAATAAAGATCATGAAATATTAGCTATTGATATTTCTTATTATAAAACTTAAATAATGACACTGTAAGCCCCTTATAATTTATTCTCCACCAAAGCTATGACAGGAAAGAAAAAAACGGACTCAAATGTAATTCTTTGCAGAGATTTATTTAGCTATTTAAAACTGGCCTCCACTCAGTGTTTTCATGTCAGTTGACAGAAATGTCTGTGTTGATATTTCTCACAAAAGGTATCATAAGCTAAAGAAAGCAAGGTTCCAAATATGACTATTCCAATGACAGAGTTTCCTTCAAGCTTTTGGAGGAGCTCATTTCAAAGAAAAATATCATGTGGCATATTTTAGGCAGTGTCCTCCCAAACTTCTGAAAATACTATAGTTATCATTGAAGATGATATGGTAACTGTATGAAAGAACACAAATAAACTTCTCATCTATGCTATTATGCATCTAATTCCTTCACACACACACACACTCTCTCACACTCCCTCCCCCATGCCATACCCCCACTCCCCAGGTCCTGAAGACTAGACAAATTAAGACAGGTAAATGTGCACCTTGAAAGGAAGACAGTGGGTTTACCCCTTGTAAAACTGATAGGTATGAAATAACTTCCCCATGAAATTGCGTTCTGTCTATGCCAAGATAACCCTTGAAAAATTTGAGACACTAGACATGGATCTTGAAGATCCAGATGAAATTATGTATTGTTTTCTGCTGAGGTTTGGCTCACCGGATCTCATTCCCAATTACTTTTTCCATTTCCCACATTTACTGTAGAAGCTGGAGAAGCTAAATAAGCAATGTGGCCCTATGCTTTGAATGTGTAAACGTTTGTGTAAGTTTCCTACACTGACAATTCTCCCTGTCCCTGCTCTATGTTCCTGATGTGGGTGTAATATCTGGCATTGGGCAGCCATTTTGTAAAAGTGAGTTGAGAACTTGAGGCAGAGGCCACACACACAAACAAAATTCAGCAGAATTCCTGCCTCACATCATGAGGTCTCAAACCACCAACCTCAGCCAGCTGGAATACTCAGCTTCTGCATACCAGTTGTATGGTTACTGCCTGTGAATGCATTCCCAACTGGTATGTTACAGGAAGACCTGAAGGAATGTCCATCTTTTACAAAGCACCTGCTCAAAGTATATGCCATACCAAAGGCACACTTCCAACCTCAAAGATCTCGTAGATGGTATAGAGATAAAACATGCCTATTTGAAAACAGTAAAGTTTGATGATTAATAGTGTTATCTACACATCACAATGGCAGAAGATAGGAATGAGGAGCTCAAGTTCTATGGAATTCAAAGACGATCCCACATATAAGGCAGTGTTCAAAGTTGTGTAGAGATCATGTGCTCCTGATATGGGAAACTAAGTACAAACATAAGAATAGTATGTTCTGGTAATTATATGTGGCTCAGTATTGCTAAAATGTGGAGCTCTTTAGAGGGCTCAATAAGTTGCAGCAATTCAACTGGATAGCCTGGCAAGTGTCACATCAACAAAGAATATGAACAATATGCACAATTGTTGAGAATTTCTCCTGTGAGCCATGGGCAGCCATTGAAAATTTCAAAAAGTAGAAAGTGTGCTTATTATTCTAAGCAAAGATGTAAAGAACTCAGTTAAAAGAATACTACAGAGGATTAGATAAGTCCAGCTGCAATAGAGTTTCAGTGGAGCACCCCAGTTTTACTATAATTAGTGAACATCAGATTTTAATTCCCTGGATTCATATCTTATCCCCATCATTTATGAGCTGTGTGACAAAGTAAATAACCTCTCTTTGCTTCAGTTATTCATGTGTGAAGTTAAAGTAACAATAGTTACATCTCATACAGTGTTGCAAGAATTAAATGAATCTGTATTGCTAAAACAGTCACAACAATATTTGACCAAAAATAAACATTATGTATGCTTGAAAAATATAAAGAATGCAAATGAATCATTATTATAAGGAATAAAAGTCAAAAGCTATTTCAGATTTCCTGATAGGCAGCCTACTGGTTCCCCATTTAATCTTTTAGCAATTAAATCTTTAAATTAAAAGATACTTTTCTTACCCCCAAATTAACTCTTTTATTTAGAAAATTGCTAATTCTTGTGTACAACAGAAACAGTTTTAAAAAATACTCAGTTTTCTAAAATTGTAAATTATCTTGACATTCTGTGAATTTTGAAGCACTGTTAAAACTTCTTCGCATATATGAAAGTTGTCACAAAGCTAGGTATACACATGCACACACACAAAACCAAAAGCAGAAAATCATTTTCTCAATTTTTTTCATATTCAAAGGAAAGAGCTTCTGATCTTATGGAAATTTTTCAATAACTAAGGCAATTAATTCTAACAACAACCAAAAAAAAAAAAGCAAGAGAAAATGATGTGTGTATGTGTATGTACTTGTGTGTCCTTTTAGTCCTGCGATTTGACCCTACCTACTAAAACTTTTCGTGTATTTTTTTTACATGAAATTTTTCATTTTGAAAGTGGCCTTCCCAAAATGAATTTGATAATTGTATGAAAATGAAGAGTTTTAATAAGCTGTGGCAACAGAATAAACTGTAATAGAGGACTAATTATCACTTAAGGAACTTACAAAAGCTGTCATCTTTTCTTACTGAGAGTACAAACCCTAAACAACTGTAGAAAAATGAAAAACAGTTTCTGGAGAAGCACGCAAAAGAGCTGTTTCCTGCCCTGCTAAGAGTAATGAAAGAAACAAATGTGAATAGTCATTCATCATGTTAATGAATGGAGTCATTTGTTAGATTATATTTTATAGAACTGCAAGACACTCAAAAATCTCTTCATTAAAATTTTGAACAAAGTTTTTTGTTTGTTTAAATTCTTTACAAAATGAAGTTTATTACTTTGAAAACTTCCTGGTCATTCAGATTCCCTTGGAAACATGATAATTCTTGTTACTTTTTGAAAATCTATTTCCTGTAACATCACTAGCTTCTATTTATTGTGTAATCTTTCATTGAGAAATGTCAGACTGTTTGTAAATATGTAATAAGATTATATAATTATAAGCCTTAATCAGAGAACTGATTATTTAAATCTATTAAAGGATGACAGACAACTATTCCTTACTGTCTAGGCTTCACTAGAATAGCTAAAAGTAGAAATCCTTACTCATCTCACATATTGTCAAACATACAAGCTTTCAGACTTAAGAGATTTATTTGTGAGAATCTTCACAAGTTGGCTGCCCCAGGTCCTGGATTCCAGTCCTGCTCTGGTTATGCTGTTTCCTCAGGAAGTTCAGAAGTAAGAATTCTGCTCCCAATGAGGATACGAAAAGACTATAAGACCATTAGGCCTTCATTAATACACACATACAAAATCCCCAAAATATAAAAATCAAACATATGTAATGGACAGCGGATACTGATAAACCAGTTTCCAGAGAGAGGCGATGCTCTTTCTTGTTGTTGACAGGTGGAAAAGGTCTGTGAAACCAAAGACTTTACTTGATAACACGGAGACAAAAGTTATTGTTGTTGCTGGGGCTGGCAGAATGTATTGGAGTCTGAAAGACTCTACATCTACAATCAACAGTATGTTTTTTTCAATGTAGTTGCTCTCTTCAGACCCATTTCCAAGTATTGCAAGGTAGAATGAATATTATAGGATAGTGAAGGCCTGAACTGAAAAGCAGAAAGAATCCTTGTGTTCTTGCTCATTTTCACAGTTGTTGGCATCAGAGCCTCTGTTAAGACCCAATAGAAAGATGAAATCCAGGGTTAATATCTTCATAGTTCAAAGCTCAACCACTGATAAAATCAAAATGAGTGACTCTGAGCAATAATGGTGGTGGACTTCAGAAATTGGGCTCACTAGAGTTTAGTTCAATCTTAAAACTGTCAACTTAACACTTAGTGGTATTTAAAAGTTCTTCTCATTTTGGCCCCCAAACACAGGAAATGGATAGGGGGAAAATGATTCAACTGGTAATTTTATACCTAACAAAAATATGTTTTAAATATTAAGATGAAATAAATATATTTTCAGATTAATAAAACAACAAATGTTGACATAATACTGTAAGTTGGAATAGTGAAACAGAACTGAGGTCAGTGTCAAAAATGCATTTCAAATTTCTGGAAGTCATCTTTCAAGAGAAGTGGTCAGGACCCAAGGCCATCAGAGACAGGTAGTAGGATGCAACACAAAATAAGGATCTCTCCAAAGAGTTGTGAGGATTAAAGTAGTATAAATCAAATAGCATGGGATTTGAAATTAATTTCTAACATTTAATTTATAATTATACTTTGGCATTGTTCCTTCTTTTTTCTCTCTTTCCTCTTTTTTCCATACCATTATCCTTCCTTCCCAGGCAATAACTATTCATTTTTCCTCCTTTTCTCCTTTTTGTTTCCAGTTTATCTCTTTCCCCATTCTGCTTTCTGCATATTTTTCTTTATCCTCTCTCTACTCTCTCACCTCTACCATTTTCCCTCCTCTTCTCCTCATCTCCTTACACTTCCCTTTTATCATTTCTGTTTACACTAAAGGTGGACATTAGTCCAGGTAATTTTGTCGTATTTTCTTTTATCTAGTCAGAATCTGGAGAATAGTCAGAAAATATGAAGAATCATATGTCTACAAGTTTAGTTAAACTCCCTTCACAAGAATATCTATTTGCATGGGAACTTTCCCATGTCACTAAATAGGTAATATTTTTCTACATTAGTTTCCCTAGATCAATCTATAAAATGATTTTTTGGAATTATACAAGAACCTTATTAAAAATATTTTTTTCTCTAAACCCCTGTCAGACCTCTGAGAGCAGAAGTTGAAATATTATTATTTTTTCTCCCCAGAAGATTCTAACTAATGCTTTGTGACATTTTGGCAACCATAGATAGCACACACATTACATCATAAAGATCCTAATATCAGAGACAGCATCCTAAATGTCTGGATATATTTAGCAGGAACCTTAAAATGTTAGAAGGAAACTGGAAAAATTTAAAGCAACCAGATGAAATTTTGAATAACCAAAACTTTAGGTCAGATTGAAGTTAAATGATTGTTGCTAAACATAAGAAATTTCTGAAGACAGTTTTTAAAGACTTCCATCATGCATTATGCCAGCATTCATTATGTGGTTTTGCTACAGTACACTAGTTAAATAATAACATTACATAATAAAATTAGAGCAAATTTTGTAAAAGAGTATATGGGAACTTTGTAATATCTTCACAATTTTTCTCTAAGTTCAAAATTGTTTATGTTAAATGATGAGCCTGTCATATCACTAAGAAATACATCTGTTATATGACACATAGTGAGGTAAAAATAAGAAACGCATCTAACCATTTTTTAAGAATCAGTATATCATCTGTTAGATATACTGAAAATCTGTGGTGATATCCCACAACAGAGAACTTACAAGTTAATGAGACAAAAGTATTGTAGGCTTAGAACATCTTTTATTGAGCAAAGCCTGAAAGAGAAGAAAAACATTGAAATAGGAGTGAAGATATCCATCACTGCAGTCAGAATTGGCTTAGCATCCTGATATTTTTAGTTATTAGTCATGTGATTCAGGAAAACTATCTTTGTTGTTGCTATTGTTTTGCATAAGTTTCTTTTTAAATTAAAATTTAATTGATCCATTTACATCCCCACCAATAGTGCATAAGGGTTCCCTGTTCTCCACATCTACAACATTTATTTCTTGTTTTGATAGTAGCCATTTCTAGCCATTCTAACAAGTGTCAGGTAATATCTCAATGTGGTTTTGATTTATATTTACCTAATCAGTGATGCTGAGTACCTTTTCATATACCTGTTGGCCGTCTGTGTGTTTTCTTTGGACAAAGGTCTATTCAGATCCTATGCCAATTTTTTAATTGGCATTTTTTTGACATTGAGTTGTATGAGTTCTCTATTTTTGATATTAACCCCTTATTAGATATATTATTTGCAAACATTCTCTCCCATTTGGTAGATTTTTTTTTTCATTTTTTTGATCGTTTCCTTTTCTATACAAAAACTTTTTAGTTTGATGTGTTCCCACTTTTTATTTTTGCTTTTGTTGCCTTTGCTTTTATTGCCAAATCCAAAATATCATCACTAAGACCAAGACCAGTGTAAAGGAGCTTACATTTTCATCTAAGAGTTTTATGGTTTCAGGTCTTACATTAAAATTTTTGATCCATCTTGAATTTTCTGTATGGTGTATGGTAGTTGTCCTGTTTTACCAGCACCATTGAAGAGACTGTCCTCTCCCCATTGCATATTCCTGCCTCTTTTGTCATAAATGTATTTCTAAATTGAATTAATAAACCCATGTATGCATTAGTTAATTTCTGGGCTCTCTGTTCTGTTCCATTTACCTATGTGTCCATCTTTATGTTAGGAAGATAAAATTTGATTACTATAGCTTTGAATATGACTTGAAATCAGGAAGTGTAATGCCTCAGCTTTGTTCTTTGGCTCTTTGGGGTCTTTGTGGCTATTTCTTTGAAAAATGTCTTTAGAACTTTGATAGTGATTACATTGAATCTGCAGATCACTTTGGATAGTATAGATATTTAAAAAATAATGAACAATTATTATTGTCCCAATCTATTTTTTTTTCTATTTCTTTGAAAAATGTCTTTAGAACTTTGATAGTGATTACATTGAATGTGCAGATCACTTTGGATAGTATAGATATTTTAAAAATAATGAACAATTATTATTGTCCCAATCCATGAACATGAGCTATTTTTCCATTCATTTGTGTCTTCTTCAATTCCTTTCATCAGTGTTTTACACTTTTCAATGTATAGATCTTTCACTTCCTTAGTTAAATTTATTCCTAAGTATTTTATTTTTTTTGATGCTATTGTAAGTGGAATTGTTTTCTTAATTTCTTTTTTTATAGTCATGTTTAGTGTATATAAACACAAGAGATTTTTGTTTGTTGATTTTGTATCCTGCTACTTTACTCAATTCACTTATCAGTTCTAATAGTTTCTTGGTGCAGCCTTTAGGGTTTTCTGTATACAAGATCATGTCATCTGTAAACAAAGGTAATTTTACTTCTTTTCCAATTTGGATACCTTTCCTTTTTCTTGCCTAATTGTTCTGGCTAAGACTTTCAGATCTATATCAACAGAAGTGGCAACAGTAGGCACTCTTTCCAGGAGGAAAAGCTTTCAGGTTTTCACTATTGAGTATGATGTCATATGTGGCCTTTATTATGTTGAGGTACAATCCTTTTCTAGCAAGTTGGTTGAGCATTTTTAGTCATGAAAGATACTAAATTTGTCAGATACTTTTTCTGCATATGTCGAGATGATAATATGATTCAGTGATTGATTTGAATAATTTGAATTGCCTTTGGTATATCCCAGTATAAATCTCACTTGATCATGTGGTAGAATCCTCTTAAAGTGCTGTTGAATTCTGCTTGCTAATATTTTGTTGAGGATTTTGGCATCTATGTTCATCAGGAATATTGGCCTGTGGTTTTCTTTTCTTGTGTCCTTTTCTGTCTTTTGTATCAGGGTAATGCTGGTCATTTAAAATGAGCTTGGGAATATTTCCTCCTCTTCAATTTTTGGGGAGGGTTTAAGAAGGATTGATATTAATTCTTCAAATGTTTGCTAGAATTTCTCAGTGAATCATTCTTCTCCTGGTATTTTCTTTTTTGGATTTTTTTTTTTTATTATTGATTCAGTCTCCCTCCTTGTTCTGTGCAGATTTTCTGTTCTTAATGATTCAGTTTTGGTAGGTTGTATGTTTCTAATTATTTATTTATTTACTGTATATTATCCAATTTGTTGGCTTATAACTGTTCATAGTAGTCTTCTATGATCCTTTGTATTTCTATAATACAGTTGCAATATGTCTCTCATTTCTGCTTTTATTTATTTTAGTTTTATCTCTTTTTTTCTTAGTCTAAAGATTTGTCAGTTTGGTTTATCTTTTGTTTGATTTTTTTTCTGGAAAAAAAAAAACAAGCCGCCCTTCATCTGTTTTAAATACACATTTTCCTCATTCACTTTTGGTGCCAAATGCTGAGAATGGCAATAGTTATCAAACTAACTACTTCTCTGAGAACCTTAGTAGTATGCTTATTATTCAACCCTGACCTTAATTAGATATAGAAGATTGTGTTTTCATTGTTTTCTGATTTTTGTTTTGTTTCATATTTTTCAGATTGACAGATGACATGAGACTTGGATACAGAATACAGTAACTAACACAATCAGATTCCAAAATTCTGGGATTATATGCCTCAACTGAGAAGATAAAATTAAGAAATACAGTCAGACCTTTCGTAGATTTGGGTCTGAGCCCAAAGACAATAGCACAAGGTAAGATCAGATGGATATTTTTTTAATTTTACAGTCTATATTAAATTGATCATACAAACGTATGTTAAAATGTTACTGAATCCGTAAACTCTGAGTTCTGGTATAAAGTTATGAGACAGAATGATCTGGTTTGGGATTTTTCCTAAATTAAAAAAAAATACTATGGTCTAAAAATGAATGGTAGGATCCACTGAGCCCTTAAATGACCTCAGTATTTTGGAATAGTTGGAATGAATTTCTTTTATTTATGAGGGAAATTCAACAATGGGGAGTAGCTAGAACCAGGTGAAATATTTAAATATATGTAAGTGTGTAATTCCCTACATGCTGCTATGCAATTTCCCAAACGGTAACACATATATATATGTGTGCATATACACATACACACATAAACACATATTTTCCTTTCAAATTAAAAGAGAGATTTTTGGGGTAGAAAATTTTAGTTGTATTCTAACTCATTCCAGAATTTCTGACCAAACAGAATTGCATTCATAAAGTCGCCTGCCTGAGGTATATAACATATATCAAAATTCCTGGGATTCTCTCACGTGGCTTCCTGACGGGTGAATTTGACAGACTGCATTGTTACAGTTGTCATGGTGTACACAAGAAATACTCTGTGTGGGATCATCGGGGGTCGTGGTGTTTGTAATCTTCAGAAGAAGCAAAAAGAAAGAAATCTCACATTTGGAAAATTGTCAGAGAAAGGTAGAATTGAGAATAATACCTAGGGGAATATAGGACTTTTGGGGAATTTTGAAGATGATTTGGAAAGTGCAGTTCAGAAGCAACACTAGCAGGTACTCAGATTTACTTTTAACCATAATTTTATTTTATAAGGCAGTGTGTACTTGTATAGATGGCACTTTTATGTTGGCAGAAAGACATGAAAATTTCACATATTCATGAAAACAAAAAATTCAGATGTCTTGGATATGCATATCTATAAAGACCAATCTAGCCTGAACTAATAGGAATAATACATTGTTCCTTTTCCTGTATGGAATTAATAAGGTGGTAAAATAAGTCAAAAGTTGCCAATTCCAAATGATACTACAAAAAGTGTCTTTTGGAGGCAAAAAATGAGTATCTTTTTTTCCATCTCGAGCTCTTCTCCACGAACTGTCCAAATTAGTTTCTAACAGAACCAGTGTGATGATGTTACTTTTCTTTGTCTCCCAGCTGTCTGTGAGATTAAGTCTGACTTGCTCTGTAGGCCAGCTGGCTTTCCCCAGTGTGACCTGACTTGCCTTTACAACTCTCTCTTTGACATCCTTTATCCTGATTTCCATTAGAGCTCATGGCCATTCTGAGCCTCTGTTTATTGAGCTCTTTAATTTTGAATATGTGTTCCTCTAAAGAACAGGGGTTTTCAACTGGGGATGATTGTGGCCCCCCTCCATAAGGGATGTTTAGCAATTTCTGGAGACATTTTTGACTACTAGGTGACTGCTATTGGCATCTAAGTGGGCAGAGGCTAGAGATATTGCTAAACTTACTGTAATACACAGACAGCCTCCCTCCTCTCACCCCAAACAAACCCTTACTCATCTAAAATACCAATAATACTGAGATTCAGAAACACTAATGTGAAAGGAAGATATCCTCCTTCTATACCTGATGAAATTATCTTCATCCTTTCCAGATGAGCTCTAATGTTACTTCCCCTGTGGAGTCTCTCCCTGTCCTTCAAAAATTTTGTTTTTAATTTCTTGCATCACAGTGATGTTCTACTGAAATTATTTACACGTATGACTATATCCCATAAGCCTGAACTGTTTAAGGACCTGACTCGTGCTTTAGCCAGGGCTCAGTATGTGTCTAACACATGGTAGGAACTAAAAATTATGGGTTATTGAATCAAAAAATAACACGTGGGGCTGGTAGGGCTCTATTAAGAGGAAATGCCCATCTTTCCATGAGTCTGTTAACAAAGACTGTTATCATTTGATAATCGTAGACTTTATGACAGTTTCTCTTACATCTAAAATGGGCAGATAAAATAACCACTGTAATGGTTAAATTAAGTGGTTATGAAATGCAAATAATTTGAGCAATACCTGTCACAGACTGTACTGTATAAATGATTTATTATTTTTAAATATTGGTTATGCCTCACTTTTATGGATTTCACTAAAGATTTTTATACTGTAGACCTAACTGTATAGAATCACAAAGTCATATCCCTATCTGTGACCTAATGCTTTAGTCAGTCCTAAAATCTTGCACTCTCTTTACCTAATGTTCTTAGGAGAATATCTGTTTAAAAGTACAGGCAATGTTCTCTTATTGTCATCCACAAATATCCTATTTATATACATGATAAATCCATTTTTATATTTAAAAAATATACCACAGGAGTCCTTATATTCAAACCTCAAATTGTAGGATGTTTTTGGGCATACATATCACTTTTTGTCTAATGGTGAGTATTTCATTTGTCTGCATTTATGTTATTGGACATTGGGTTTGAGACTATTGAACAGCTTGGATTTATCCATCATTGCAATCATGTAAATAGGAACTTGCATTCATTTTCTCTCTGGATTTTAGGGTAAGTATTGAAAGAAATATAATTTGGATCTGCTCCCTCCTCAACCCAGATAAAACCATTAAAATTATCTGTTTAGTTGCAAGCAGGGAGCTGTTGCATACTATGTGGAAGGAAGGTCATGCACATCATTCTGTCCATAAACATTTTAGACCACATGGTTAGGTGTGATTATAATAATGGGCTCTAGATGGCTAGGTAAATATTCAAGGTCTGACATTAGTTTATTGAACTAATGGCTTGTGACATAAGGATGGGGACTTCTTAAATGAGTTCATTTCTAGCAATCATTTCAACATCTCAAAAGCCCCCGACCTTATCAGAATTGTGAATTACTTGAGTCTAAAAATATTAGGCAAAAATGTAATAACCACTCTCTAGAGATGACTGCTTCTTCCTGGTTCACTTATGAGAAAAGAAAATAAAACAGGTGAATCAAGTGAATAAAAGAGATAATCAAATTCAATGTGTCAGTAAACTCTCAATTCCATTCTTATGTTATCATAATTGCATTATACAGACTCTGTGTGAGTAACCGAGCAGAAATCCTCCTCCCTTCCATCTTGCTATCTAACACAGAAAATAAAACAATGAGAAAAAAAGTGAAAAATAAATAGAAAGATAATTAGATTTATCCCCAAGGTTGTAGCAGATAGGATAGGGGATAGAAGAATTTGGACTGATGACTGAAAGACTTGTCATGAAACCCCCTTTCTTTTTTACATATTATTTTGCCCTCTCTCTCTTTCTCTTTGAATCTCTTTTATTTTTTATAAATATATGCTGATATCCTTAGACTATTACCTTTTGTTAATGTCTCAGTATAGGTACAGGATTTTTAGAGGAATAAGAATTCATATTCTCCAGAATTCAGATAAATATAACTAATGGACTTCTGTTGATTTGTCCTCCACCAATCATTCTTCTTATAGTAATTGCTGCCTGATTTTGTTTTGAGGAAAAAAATCTTTTTATATCTATAACAATCTGTATATTCCATTCCTTAATAAGAGTACTTGTCGGTGTGATGGACATTTGAATCTAGTCTGTGCAATGATTTGTGCTAAAATGATCAAGAAAATGGAGTTCATTTTCTGCAGAGTGTTTAGTTACTAAGATATAAATCTGGAACCTCCAGAAACTATTTGGTAAAATCCAAGGTGAAAGTCCATCTGTGAATAAATATAACATAGAGGAAATCAGAGATGGCACACAGCAATATATATCTGTGTGTGTATATATAGATAGATATTATTTGAGTATATATTTAAAATTAGTTGGCTATAGATCATTTATTTCATTTAGACAATTCTTTTCATCTTTTTCATCATTTTGAGTTACAGTATTAGGATCATGCTGGACTGCAAATAACAGAAAAGAGAAGATTCTGTTTATATTTTTCTCAAGCAGCAAGAAATCTGGGGACAGGTAGCTCAAGAGTGGTGCCCCAGGGGCCAGTGTCATCAGTGCCCTGCATGGCTCTCTTTCTGACCTGTTGCTCTTAGTATGGACCTCAGCCTCATGGTCACAAGAGGGCTCCTGGCTACACTCATCTTTCATCCCCCTTAAACACCTTGACCATATTCCAGGCAGGAAACAGGGCAAGATGAAGCAAATGATATGTCCATAATCATCAAATTGACAATATGCACAAAATATGGTTCATATTAGTAAGGAGGTAGGGAATCAGATATTCAGTCAGCAGCTGGCATTAGTATCTGTTGAAGTTGGGTCACTTGCAATTAAAAAATAAATCCTTATTAATCTATTAAAAGTATTTGTATTAAAATATGGCATATGCTGCAAAATAGGTATATGCTGAAGGGTTACATATGTATAAAGGGGCGATACAATAGGAATATATTCACAGAAGAAGTAACACGAGCTGAATGTTAAAGGACAGGAAAGTGTTAGCCTTGAGGAGTCATAAAAAAGATACTATATTTTAAATAAAACAGTTATCAGCTGGAAAGTTATTGTGGCAAAAAAGAACATGACATATTTTTAAAATAGCAAGATGTTTGGAGAGGTTGGTGCAAAATCTGCTTGGGAAGAAGTTGTAGCAATAACTATTAACTCTGATATTGTTCTCAAGTATGAATATGGCTGTGGGAATGGGACATCCCCTGCCAAGAGTATGTTCCTGATACATAACTGTGGACAGCCCCATCAGTGTGGCCTCTGACTCAGTCAAGAGTCCAAGAATGGCAGAAAAAAGAAGGAAAATGGTAGTCACTTATGCATAGTGATGAGAAATTGACCCTGAAAATCAAATGGCAGGTGCATTTATGAATCAGGAAGAATATGCCCACTTTAAGTAAGATGCTGCTTCAAAAAGGGTGTTTGCTGCCTCATCTTTTGGAGCAGTGATATGGGGAACACTTTTTTATGTATTGAAACATGGAAATGTGTCAATAGTTCCTCTTCTTAAAGTCTGCATCTACTATATCATATGGGTTATAGTATTATCTATTCAGATATGCCATCCACAAACCAGCCACAGTCAGGATTTCATCCAGCAAAGTTACAGAATGTACAACACAAGGCTCAATTGATGTATAGGTCTTTAGCATAACATATTTTCTTACCATAGGATTCCTAATTAGCTACATAACTTTGCTTACCTAGCAAAATGGATTTGTGACTTGAATGTTTGAATTAGGTTTTAATAAATGGTATATTAGAATAACTCCAAGCTCAGGAAGTCGTAAATGACTCAATTTCAGTATTGTTCTCCATTCCATAAAAGAACTATCCTATCCTCATCCAAACATAATTTTTCATAATTTTGATCATATATTACCAAGGAAAGCCCTCTTGTTTTCTCATTCAAAACATATCTGCACTGACTTTAACAGAGAAGGAAACTGTCTTACTATTTTACCTGATTTATATATTGTTAATTTTTATGAAATCATATTTTTAAGGAACTTTCTAAGGCCAAACACCTATGTAATGCTATTAGATGCCAGCTACTCTTCTACACCCTTGGTATGTGTTTTCATGCAATCTTCATACGAATCCTATGAAGTAGTAAAGTGTTCTGAAGGGCAAATATTTGACCCCAGATGGCCAAAACTGTCAGAGCATCAAAATGGGTAAAAATTTTCCTGTGTCTGCTCTAATTTTATACCTTCATCTCACTGGGATGCCATCTCCAGTACTTCTGGGAGAATATATTATATATATATATATTTTTTTCTAAGATATATGACCTGGCTTCTTTAACTCCAGTTGAGAATCCTCTGGACTTTCAAAAATCTTAAAAAAATATACCTTCCTGTTTTTCCCTATACCTTATTCCAAGAAACTGGTGACTCATCTGCTTTGCTCAGTGTCCTACAAAATCTTTACTTGAAAAGTCTTCTCCATATGTGTGTGGGAAAAAGAATTAACTACTCATCCTATAATATTTTATTCTCTGTATCTATGTACCTTACTGAATTATTGTGAGGATTAAATGAGTAAAATGCACATATGGCGCAGAGAGTTATGCTAACTCCTAGTAAACACTGCTAAAGTATTCAGTTAAATGGTCTACCTTTTTGGTCACAAAATAATTCACTGTATCATAGCTGTTCAGTATATATACTGCATACTGAATCCATATGTATATATCTATTATACATATGTATATACTTTTATATATGTATATATATATATATACATATATTTATATAACTATCAAGAAACAGAATTGCTACCATAAAATATATATCTAGTTTCCAAAATTGTAATCTTCTACCTTTACCTTACGAATTTCACATGTGAAAATTATATTATCTTAATAAGAACTTTCTTCATTGGTGGGCATTAAAAATGTGTATCATTCACTGTGTGTGTCAACTTGATTGGGCCGTGATACTCAGGCATTTGGTCAACCATTATTCTGGATGTTTTGATGAAGATGTTTTTTAGATGAGAATAACGTTTAAATCAGTGGATTATGAATAAAGCGAATTATCCTCCATCATGTGGGTGGGCCTTAACCAATCAATTGAATGCCAAAATAGAACAAAGACTGACTTGCACTGGGCCAGAAGGAATTCTGCCAGCTGACTGTCTTTGGATTCAAACTGCAACTCTTCCCAGGGACTCCAGAATGTCAGTCTACTCTGTAAATTTTTGATTTACCAAGACTCCACAATAGTGCAGACCAATTTGTTAAAAGAAATGTGTGTGTGTGTGTGTGTGTGTGTGTGTTTGTGTGTGTGTGTGTATCCTCTTGTCCTCCTGTTAGTTCTGTTTCTCTGAAGAGCCCTAATACCAATTTTGGCTTTGAAGGTAATGGGTAGAAACAGGAGGAATTCTGAAGTGCAAATTTAGGAAAAAGCAACTTGCCTTGAAGAGAGGGGTAGAAATATGGCTGTGAAGGGGGATTCAGGAGCTATCACAGAAATGAGGAACATGTTACTGGAACCTGAGAATCTGGAGGAAAGACAGTCTTTGTTACCAAGTGGAGAAGAACTTGGCTGAATTATGTTCTAGTGTTGGTGGAAAGCTAAAAGTGTAAGTGACTGACTTGGTATTTAGCTAAGAAGATTTCTAAACAAACTTTTGAAAGGTACAGCCTGGTTTCTCCTTGCTGGCTTACAGTAAAATGTGAGAGGAGAGAGAAAAATTGAGGAAGAAATTATTAAACAGAAAGGAAACGGGACTTGAAAATTTAGAAAATTCTCAGCCTATCCATGTTACAAAAATATGAGAAAGTGTGTTGTGGGGTAAACAGCAAGGGTTTTTCGCTCGACAAGTCACTCCAGAAAAAGATTATGGCTGTGACTCGTGGATCGAAGCAGCCATTTTAGCAGAAGCCAGGGATAGAGACGGGGTTAAACCAGCAGAAACACTGCCAACCGGGACTAAAGGGACAGAGACAGAACAAAATGAAGGAATGCTGTTGGACCTCTGGGATACTGCAAGACAGACAATAGAGCTATCTAGTTGTGAATATTCATTATCTTTCAAGGAAAAGGGGGAAAAAATGCCCTAAAAGGTAATGCAGACATTTGCAAGGCTGCCATTCCCACTGTGAGCTCAGGCTTGGAGGGCAGGGCTATTTAGTCCTCAGCTTCTGAGGTTCATCTGGTGCTGCCCAGGGCCTCAGAGGCAGGGCTATCTCTAAGAGCTGTGCGCATGGGGAAGCTGACCATGGCCAGGTTGGGCGATGCTGCTACTCTAACTGGATCCGAGGGCGGGTCCGCCCCCGGTAAACCCAAAAGTGGAGCCTCAAGTCAAAACTATTCTTAAGCCTTAAAATCAAATGAAATTTGCCATACTAGGTTGGGGCTAATATAAATAGGGTTTGAAGTAGTCCTGTTTTCACTACCAATACATCGTGCTTACAGGAGAGAAGTCACCTTGAGTACACTCAGCCCTGCATCAGAGAGAGAAACAGAGTCACCCAGGCACACCAGAACAGCTAAACTCAGCAACTGGGATTTAAAGGAAGTATAGAAAATATGACAGCTCTTCCATGGAAATCAAATAACAAAGACTAATTATTTGAGATTGCATATGAGTAATTGCATTCTGTGATTCAGAATAAAGATCCTTGTACATGTTGAGAAGCATGGTGGGCTCTGACAAGAAGATCAACCAATCCCCCTTATTCTCAAGAGCTACACCCTTTTCTATGGAGATGAAAGGGTGTTTCCAGTTCCATGAGGGAAAAGAACTGGAGGTGAATACCAGGAACCGGTATGATGAGCCTAAAATATGCAGGTTTCCTTGTACACAGTATGGACTAAACCCAACTTCTTTTTTTTAAGCTATTTTTATAAAGTGTTGAGTAAAAAAAAAAAAAGAATCACAATTTTCATTGTTTTGTTTGTTTTATTTTAAGTAAATTAATTGTTCCTGGTAGATATTACTTCACTGTTAGAGTCAAATTACAACTTCAAGGATGGGGGAAGTATGTAATTCAGTATCCTCAGTGAAGATAATTTTTTTAATGTGTTCCATGTTACAGAGGTAACCACTGCACAATCAGATTACTTGTAGTAGAATCCATAGCCTGAAGGCTCTAGTTTTAAGTATGCTTTTAGCAAGTGCCATTTTGTGAATTCTACATCTCACCACAGGTAAAAAGCAGTGCAATTCAAAGAGGCAGAGAGGTTAATACTTTGATAATTGACGTTTTCACAAACACAGGAAAATACAGTGCATCCCTATTAAAATGTAATCCAATGTCATAATAATAAGGTTTTGGTAACATAAATAATAAAAAAAATTATGAACTTCAGAAATAAGCTATAAATCAATTTGCATATCATAACACTAAGCAACACATATCTATTGGCAATAAATATGCATGGCTATGTACTCAACAATTATCCCTGTGGGTTCAGATGTATTTATTTCTCTTTACCTCCTTTCCTTTACCAGTATTTTTGGATTTATGCCATTGTCACATACATAATCATGGTTGCTTGTATAAGAAAAATAAAAACACCTTTGTCAGGCTTCTTTTACCAAAAAAAAGTTTCATTTGTTGATGAAAACATTTTATGAACAGATTTGTCTTATTCAGTTCCAAATATGAGTGTACAGTAATTTCATTACCCATTTTCAGAACCAGGCAAGGTCCAAGATTATTAAACTGCTGATAAAACACTTCCTACTCTACAAGGTGGGATTTTTTTTTTAATTTCAGTCTGTTGAGATCAGTTTGCTTTATTCATGGGTAATAGTTTAAAGAAACTATTTCTAGCTGCACATTTGCTAAAAGTACACGTGGCTTTATATAATCAATAGAAATATGCCTTTCAAGCTGAATAACAAAAGAAGAAAAGGAGAAATATTAGGTCACTAGATGGTGCCATAATGTTATTTTTTACTTTATTGTCAGGGATTCTGAAAAGGTACTATTATATTTCAGACACATCATTTCAGGTACCATTCAGGACAAAAAATAAACTTAATGTGTTCTTGTAACACGGACATTTTAGAAAATGTTATTAACTTACATAAATAAATAAATAATTCGATAGTATCAAATTAAATTGGATTAAGGTACACAAATAAGCACTTCGGACAGATTTTCACATATGAATTTAATGTGAAGAAATAACATTTTATGCTGGATTTTTAGATTGAGTTTAGTGATTTTGTTCCTAAAACCACTTGCAATTACTCATTATGTACATAAGCACTTACGTAGAAAATAGTACTGCTTCCTTCCATACTCAAAAAGTAACAGTTCGTTTTATTTTTCTAAATAAGCAAATGTATATTTTATGTGAAGTCTGTCTGAGGGCTTCTGTTCGATCAGAGGTTTCTTTGATAAAAGGACCTAGATCCTATGCCTTTTGTTGTTATTTTTCATGTTGTTATTAAGCAAAGATGATAATGGATAGTATTTGCTGATAGGACAGTCCTCCATATGGTTGATTTTAGACAGGAACGGCAGGTAAGTCGTAGTTTTTCAAACACAGACAAAAATAGTTCACCACACATGAAACAAATCGACAGCAACATTATTGTTTTGGGAAATGTCAGAACTCCGTTGTCAGGATTATGGGTAAAAACACCGTGCAAGGAGAAACAGCCACATAGAAGCTTGAAAGAAGCTCATTTGCATTTCTAAACTTCCCCACTGGCATAATTACTTGGCAGAGAAAAAAGGAGTTTGTCTCTCTCCAATCTGAAACCACCATTCACATGCACAATGTTCAAGAGATCTAACAATTTTTGGTACTTTGGAGATTTAATTGGTGGAGGAGAGGAGAAAGACTTAAAAAGTCTCAAAGTGTTTCTTTATTTCTCTCATTATCGAAAACAGTTTAACGGTATACTTCGAGGTGTCCCTTTTAACAGAGTTTGCTCTTTTCTACATTATTATTCAAACATGAAACTGATTTTCCAACCCAGATAGAACAACAAGGAACTTTCAAAAAAGGTGTAAATTTCAGTGTCAGATGGATTTAGATAAATCTTTGATAGTACAGTTCAATGTTCCCCAAACTGATCTGTGATGTTTCTGAGGATGATCCCATTCCTTCCAGGAAGGATTTGTATAATGTTACCAAGACCACCATTTCCAACTGACACAGTGCAAGATTCTGATGGATTTGGGACTAAAGGCAGGGAACAAAAAAGGAGGCGGAAGACTTTTCTAAAGACATTTTCTTCTCTATTTTAATTAGACAAAGTGACTGCTTTACTCATATTTAAATTATTACTTCAGCCCACACTTGACAAATTAATATTCAATAATATATTAGTGCATGGGAAAAGTTTATAGCTTTGCTGTAACCGTTTTTTGGGGATGGGCATTTTTGATGCAATTGACAATAAGGTTCGGCTTGTCTCTGACTTAGGTGAAGATGTAGTTAACCGATTATTTACAGGACTTGATAACAGTCTATTTTACAGCATTTTTCCCTGGGGATGTTAGTTTGTAACAACGTTTTTCTTCCTTGATGGCTATTAATGATATTTGGCACTACTTTAATAGGCTGTGTACAATTAAACACAGACTTTGACACTTATGTGCCTTGTCTATAAATCATGATGCATATAAATCCTGGTAGTCTTATCCTAATTCACAAGAGTTTCATTTGACAGGTGCAGGAGCCAAAAGAAATAAAATATTCTGAGTTTTTGCCTGAAATACTGATTCTCAGCCCAAATTATTACTTAATTTGGATCAATTATTTATTGATCCGGGGTTTCCCTAAGGAGTGCCTTGCTTGCTGTCTTTCATGCTACCCAGAGAGCCTTACAGATCCAATGGGACATGCTGTACTAGGCAGAGTGCCAAGTGCTTTACACACTTTGTCTCCTCTGCCCACCTTCACTAGTACTGAGTAAAAAGGCTGCTGTTAACCTTGTTTTATGGATGAGGGAATGGGGACTAGGAGGTGGGTAAGTCATCTGCTGAAAGGAAACTTTAGTCTACAATGAAGAGTAGTAACGGCAACCTAGACCCCTCTTACCACAGCAGGTTATGTTGGTCTTATGATATTAGAAAAGAGGTATTAAAATGTGTCTGTGGGTGGAGGAAAGAGAAGTCACTTTGATAACATGAAGTAGGCAACAACCTAAAAGCTTATCCACATCATTCAAAATTTGTAATAGGTTTCATCTTAGATAAGTTATCGATAGTTGTCCAGTGGGCACCTCACTTGAGCTATCATTTCTACTTGCCTAGCATCTGTCTCTCTCTTCTGTTTTTCTTCTTCCTCATTTGTTACCATCTAGAGCTGTCAATTAAGGTAGTCCAACCTAACCTATCTAATGGTGACAGTGACTTCAACTAGTCAATCAAATAATCTTCTTAAGAGTTCACATCTTCGTAAGTGTGACCCAAAGACTCAAATCAAGTGGGCTGATTACCGTGACTGTGGTGCCCCATGACAATATCTGTTAGTTTCTGACACAAGATGCCTGTTGTCTTCCTGTTTTTGAGTCTTCCTGCAATCGTATTTTTTCCTTTTGATTTTATGAGTATTTCATATCCTTAATGAACATAGGCTCTCTTGTCAACAAGATGATAATAATAGATGATAGTAATTTAGTAAAATTATTAAACTTATTTAATGAAATTATTTAATGATAGTTATTATGAGGATTAAATTTAGTAATATAAATAAAATGCTGGGTATAATATCTGGCATACGATAATGACACACACTAGTTGACCTCCCAGTCTAACAAGAAACATTTATATCCCTTTCAGTCATAACTGGATTTTTAATTTAGGGCTCCTATTTAAATACCTATGCTCTAAACAATGTTTGTTCCTATTGCATTATCTCCGTGGTTCCCTTGATTGTCTGCACTGTTGCTCTGCCACCCTCATTCCATAATGAGTCACTGTTTCAATGCATGGAATTTTCCCTGGCTTTTCTAATTTTGAAAAAAAAAGGTTATCAAGTCCTTGAGAGTAAACATGTAATTGTGAAGCAAACATTCATGATTGTGAATCAAAAAATGGGTTAGGGAGGAGAAGCACTAGTATGGAGAAGTGGCTGGGTAGGGGAAGGATAAACACATATTTACACTACATTGCAATTTAAACTGAAACATGTTCTGAAAAGGTGCCATTCCTGTTTATACAAGCTCTTTAGAGAAGGATTTAAAGTTACAACATACAGATTAGCGGCTGACATTCTCTCTACCCAGCTCTGCACACGCTGATCAATGAGGCATAAAGATATAATTGGTTTATAGACACATTTGTTGGAATGTATTTACCAGGCTCTTAAATATCACATTTACTTTTTAAACTTAAATCATCAGCAAGTGAATATGAGCAAAAAGAAAGGGCGAGCTTCTCTGAAATATTAATTAATTTATTTATATATTGACATTCAAAGTTTCCAACACCCCATTCTAAGAAATTCATTTTAAGGAATGCCAAAAAGGAATTAATTAAAATGCAATTTGGCAGTAAAATGTCTTTATGGAAAAGCCCAGAGTCTTCTCCTACAGAAATCATCACCGAAATGGATTTTTAAAAAAACATTATCTGTTTATGTTTCTGTGACTAGTGAAAGTTGTAACTGCCCATACATAACAAGACGGGCAGAGATTGAAATTTGGCAATGGGTTGGGACCTTGTTTCCTGGATGTCTCAGTCTTACTCTTGATTAACCACCTTTGAAATCCTCTGGAGAGGTATCCACAGAAAATAATGCATTTCACATAACTTCTTCTTGCTATAAACCCCTGGACCCAAAATGTACCAGGCATTTATGCCTTTCATTCCTATTGACAGCGAAGATATATTTTGTAATCTAAGAGCAACAATTACAGGCTTCTCCTGTAGCCATGGAAGGTGTAGTGACAGGGAATAATCCCTTCATATAGTACTTCAATATCCTCAGCATCACAGCATTCTCAGGGACTTATGACCGGAAGATTGATGTGGGAACGTGGGGTGATTTTTTTCTGCTATTCTTACTGTAGAGCGATTAGACTGTAGAGCAATACTGTAAAACAATAAGTCTAGAGATGAGACCATTAAATAACAAAACATTTAAACATTGTATGAAGACTAAAAGAGATAAACTTCCCAGGGAAATAACAGCATAATGGAAATATAAACTTCAAAAATAAAAACATACCTGCATTGATCACATAGCTAGTAGCATAATTTTTTTGATGCAGTTTACCAAGAATTTTCACCATTAAAATTTCATCTCATTAAGCTTCATAGCCACTGTTTTATGAAGAAATGAATACTATCTCACTTGGGGATCAGAAAAATTAACCACAAAGAGGCTATCTTTCTTGAGGGCGCACAACTAATCATGTAAAGTCAAGATTAGATCTAAAATCATGTGATTCTATACATAGATATTATTTATATAATTCTGAGACTAAACAGCAATCATGACTTAAATACACTATTAAATTGAAAGCAGGAAATTCACTTCTATAAGAATAATATAGAGAAGATTTTAATAATATAAATATAAGAATAATAACAGGGGACTGATATGTCCATTTGTCTCATATCATAAATAAAAAAGTTCCAGAGGGTTATGATATATTAGTAGTAACAATAATAGGTAAATCTTAAATGGTGCTTTTTATTTGTCAAGTACTATACCAAACCACTTCAGCTGTCTCCATGAATTCATCCATTAAAATTCGTAACAACCCTGAGAGTAAGTGCTATTATTATCTCCATTCATAGATGAGGAAATTGAAGTTTGGACAGGCAACAAAACGTGTCCAGCTCACACACAGATCAAGGGTGAGTAGGCATTTCTTAAGTAGGCTTTATGTCCATAAAAACTACACACATGGCTTCTCAAATAATTATTATCTGTGTATTTAACTAAATATGTATTTAAAAGGATCTGATATCACACTGTTGCCGTACAGATGGTTTTTCACAGGTAATGGTGGTGTAAATATGCTAATATCTGCTCATTTAATATTCAAATACAAATAGTATCTAGAATAGTAAAAAAGTCACTCATGTATTAATGCATTACATATATGTAATAAGAATAATTTTTAGGTCATATTATAGATGGGGTGATAAGAATGTCTACCAAATTTTAGAGCTTGCTGAAGCAGTTACATTTGTAAGTGATCACAGTATTGCATTTGTTAGAGTACAGAGAAACCCATTCTGAATTTAGTAAACCATCAAGGCAACTCCAAGTGGCTGACAAAAACCTTATTAAAATAATGATAAGACAACACTGAATCAAATCACTCTGTTCCCCTATGCATTTGAGACCATAGAAGTATTTCAATTCCTGGCCAAATTTTTCTCAAAAAAGTGTTCAACTAAAGAAATGACTTTTTATATTGTATGACATGAGTATCTGGGTGAATGTAAGAGAGTGTGTGTGTCATGAGAAATGTACTCTAATGACTTTTGAGAAAAACTGATCAATTTCTAGTAAGAAATTGATACAAAACAGTTTCCAGTAAGATGTCAATAGTACATACAATTTCTAGTGAGATGAATGAAACCTCTAAATAAAAGACTAAAGTCAAGCTATCTTGGATCCTTTTTTGAAGTGGCTGGAAATGAAATCATAACTAATCCAAAAAATGTGGAAAATTGATGGTATTTTTATTAAGTATTGGTAATAGCTGATATTTCCTAAGTGCTTTTTATGTACTAAGCATTATCACACTGCATATATATATATATACTTGCCATCATGAAATGAGAGGGGCAATATATCCCCCCACTTTATAGTTGAGTAAAAACCATATTAAGTGGCAGATCTGAGGTCCAAAATTACACACTCCAGGGTGCTCCAGAGCTTACACTCTTAAGTACTAAGCTCTACTGCCTTAGTTAGTAAAAATGTTTTTAAATAAAAAAAAACAATAAGAATTGACAAGACAGAAGGTTTAAAGGATGGCAGGGCAGGAACTGTATTTTTCAATGAAACCTTAAGAAAGAGAAACCACAAGAAAAATATATAGGGATATTGGAATTATGACTTGAAGCAGATGAGAATTTGAGGCAAAGGTTGTGCTAGTTCATTCTGACTGGATATTAGCCTATGAGTTAATTTATTGATTTCTCTGTTTATTAAATAACTGGTATATTAGTAATGAGGAGTAAAAGTTAGTGCCCTCTTGGAGCTAAATGCTAGTAGGAAAAGAAAAGTAATTAAAATACATGTAGATATATAAATTGGTATATATGGCTAGGCATATGGATAAAGATAAAGAATTAGATGAAAATATAGATAGCTATACACACATGGGATAAGACCAACTATTGCTAGGTGCCTTCAAGAAAATACAGCAATGATAAGGTCAGGGGTAAGAGGGAGGGGCAGTTCTCCACAGAAAAGGGTGTTTTCTGTGTGCACCACCCCAGCTTCAATTTGCTTTTGCTTCACAGCCACACCTGTGACTCTTCTTGGAAACCTGATTGGGGGTCACTAGAACTGCTTTCCCTGCATTCTCAGAACCTGCCTGGAAATTTACCCCTCCACAACTGCCCCCAGGAGCCCTGTTAACCGTTGATGGACAGCTTTGGGATTATGACAGACCAAATCTCTTGCTTCCATTGGGAAAAACTGATAACCTAACCTACCACTCCACATACCTTTATGGGATCTGGTTTAAGCTACTCTCTTCTGGACATGCCTTACCAGACATCTCCTTTCCCTCTCTGCTTCCTCCGCACTCTACTCAGAAACCTCTTGGGAGCACTTCCCTTATGAATCCATAGTGACCCACTGTCCCACTTTGCCCAGGGCTGTGGGGTTACCTGAGACTGGAATGTTATTAGCAGTACAAACATTGAGACAGTCCTGGACAAACCAAGATGCTTGGTTATCCTGCTATCCGCCTCCCAGAAACCTGACTTCAGGTTTCCCTTGGAGAGGCCTCTCTGAGAAGATGGCATTTATTCTGAGAAGGAGCCAGCCATTGTAGAGTTGGGAGAAGTATTTTCTAAGTAAAGAAAATAGCAAGTACTAATAGCAGAAAAAATACTATATTCAGGAAGAGAGAAAACCTGGGTGGCTTTAGCAATCTGAGTAAGAACACATCTGTGAGTAGCTCAAAATAAAGAGGTAGGAAAGTGGACAACTTGTGTGGGGACTTGGCAGAAGGGGAAAGAGGAAAAATCCATTATTAAATTATCTCAGAAACTGCAGACAGTATATAGACTTTTTATGTATGTGTCTGTGTGCATTGTTCCTAATGATATTATAGTCTGACAATTTGTTTTCTGAGATGGTAGTCTTCCCATCGCTATGCAAACCAAAATATTTGGGAGCTTCTTTCTAGCTGGATTTGTAATTTTAATAGCAGGGCTAGCTTGGTGTCAACCCAGAACTTCAAGCACAAAGACATACCAGGACCCTCACGTTTGCATTACAGATGCGGCAGGTAACACAGAATGAATTATTGTTTATAGCTTCTACAATGAAACTATGACTGCAGGTGTTTAGATTTTTGTTTGTATATCTTTGTCCCTGTGTGTTGTTCCTATATATACTTCTGCTTCAAAACAAAGCTTCCAGGAGACCCACCATAGTGGATTTCTGAAGTACTTTGACATTTAGTGATTTTGGTTAGAATCTAGGCTATGCCATTTCTTTGGTCTTTGCTTCGTTTTTCTTTTGTGATCTACTTTAGGTCACTGAATCTCAGTTTATTAATTTTCCACAGATAGATGTGATTGTTGGTCTGAGGAATAGACGTTTATGCAAATCACAGAACATAGTCCCTCATGAGCAGATACAGATGGATAGTTACGATTTGGATAGACTGAGTCTCTCTTTAGAACACTTCAGACAGAAGGTATTATAAAATAGGTGGCAGAAGATAAAACAACAGTAGTCCGGAGGGCAAAAATCTGAAACAGGCTGAGTTTTAAGAAAGAAAGAAAGAGGAAAAAATGCCTGAAGGATTCTCTGGGCTTCCGAATATTTTCCTAAGAGCACTTTTCCAGTATTTGTAAGTTCTGAATAAAAGAGTTTACTTGAGAAAGCCCCTAAGGGGGAACAAAACAAAACTGAAATAATTTTGCATTGTTCATAGAACAAAGTAGAGAATCTAATAGGTGTCTGTCGAATTTAATGCTTTTATTATAATTATGATTGTAATACACAAAATATAGTCTTATGCTTGAGGAAAGAGTCAAATTATATTACTGATGCATTCATATAGGTAGGCTCCATTAACTTGCATAAAAATATATTCATGGGAAATTAACCCCTTCTATTCTTTTAAAGAATAGTCTTTCTATAATTTTCTAAAAGCTTTGCAATTAATTATCTTCCTAGAAGTGAATGAACTTACTTTAAATGCTTCTGTGCTAAAAACTAATACAAAATACCCTGTGTTAAAATATCCAAATACACATATATATTATGATATACATTACATATGTATTTCAAAAAATTAAATACATATTGAAGTATGCTAAGATTTGCATTGCGGATAGTATAATTGATGTGATCTAAAATCAATTTATAAAATAGGAAATGATAGTATACAGACAGATTAGCCTGTTTTAGCTGAAGAAATTTGCAGAATACTAAACTTTAAAAAATGGTCAGCTAGAAAGGTCAATAACTTCTTTGATTATCCATAGAAAACACCAACGGTGTCATTTTTCTAATATTTCACTGGAAAATTTATTTGGGCATTGATTGCTGGCGTAATTAGATAATTTTACTTTCAAAGTAGAGGTTAGCAAGCTAATTAACTGACTTACTTTGCAAAGAAGGATTTTGTTAGAGGGAAAAGAGGCATCATATGAAGATGGTAGGCGGGATTTTAAAATCAGGTCAGCTTTTGATTTAGTCCTGTGCTCTTTTAAAAGCCTAACATATAGTTCGATGGAATACGTAAATGAAGGAACAAACACCTGAAAGGTGGTGCCCAGCTAAATTCCTAGTGTCAAATTTTGAAGTTCAAGGAGACATGTATTTCTGTGAGTCTGAGTTGGGGAATCATTCCCTGACATAAAAAGTCAAATTTTCCCCAGAAGATAATGAACTTGGGAACTTGAAAGACATCCTAAAGAATGATATGTCCTATGGCCTCAAAGTGATGTCGTGCTTTTTTTCTCTTCAAGGGTTAGGACTCAGGATTGAATTAAATGAAGACAATTTATAGAAAATTATACCCACATAACATTGACAGAATTGAAGATAATGAGTATGTGGATATTGACTTCCATTAGTGTTTTTTGTGAAAATTATGTGAGACCTTTCAATATTATCTGTAGAAATGTTTGGTGGAATGGATGAAACAGTTAATTCAGTGACTTTCATTTTTTTCATATTTCTCTGCAAGTGTAAATTGAAGGCAATACCCTTCCTCTACTCCCGTCATAACAGAATACCATTCTGATGCTTCCTCCCACAGGGACATTTTTAATACTGCCCCTGGAGGTGATCAGTCTTTGTTCTCAGATAATTTTAGGGGCTTTCTCCTACCCCAGTGTTCACCATGTCTTGTGCTATCAGCAGAGTCCCAAGGCTTGCTTCATTTCATCTAAATGAGCCATGGATGCCACTGTCTCTCTACTGCCCTCTGCCATTGAGTTAACAAGACAAGTCCTCTCATTCCCAAAACACAATAGGCAGTTTTTCTGCTCATCTGGAGATCCCCACATATGCTGGGTGAACCAGTATGAATCCCTCTTACTTTCACACACCTCTTTCCCTTTTACTCCCTCTCTCTCCTGCCTCTCTCCTGGCTAAGGGCACCAACTTTCTTTAAAATCATTCTGTCCCAAACAATGCCTCTCAAAACAAACTTTTATCATTGTATCCTGGTACAAATCTGGACACAAGGGGGGAGGTTGGCCTGCTTTTGAATCTAATGCTTTTAAATGAAGTGTTTTGGTTCTTTGTTATCCCCATATGGGAGTCCAGCTCCACCTTACTCCAAACTCCAACCTCTCACCTTTAACCTCTCACAACATCCCTAAAAATAAACAGATTTCATTATGCATGTGACCACTTTCCAGATATATAATATGAACCTCATATATGAGAACAAGTATTTTAATCATGGTGAACTGGAACTAAATCAGCATCCTACCTAAATCTTTACGCATTTTTGTTTCCTTGTATGTTGTTCCTCTCATTCTTTACAAAGCTGACTCTAAGATAAGCATCATATTTCTCAGCCATTCATATTTCTTGTCATATTGAAATGTGTTCAATTTGATAAAGAAGGCAGTAATTAAAGTCAGAACTTTTAGAAAACAAAAAGAAATGTACTGAATGTCGACCTCTGTTGCCATCTATGCAGACAGCCATCCTTCTTGGTAATGCAAGAGCACTATTCAATAGATTTCTTGGAGAAATGGGACAAGAATTGAACATTAAAGGAGGCTGGGACATTGAACAATACCCTTAAAGCTCAGCTGTGGGTTTGCATCCCAGCACTGCTACAAACACTCTGACCGTGGTGAAATATTTTAATCATCATTGACTTTTATTCCTTCACCTGTGTTCCCTCCTTCGATTATAGCCAGTCATTCCTTGCTCTGTGCGAAACACGTTGTAGATTTTCAATAAACATTTGTTGAATAAATACAAGCTGCTAAACATTTATAATACGGTTGGTCTTGTTATTATAGTAAAACTCTTCTATATGACTTTGTATTTACCATATTGTATAAGACTGTATCGCAGAATATTAGTGCTAGAAGATATGCTTCAGGTCACCCATACTCTTTATTTTTGAGAGTGGAAACTCAGGCCCAGATTAAGGGTGCCAATGACTTAAAAGTTTGTATTTTAGTGGTAAAAGAGACATGTAAGGAAATGAGGTTAGAAGGTAAGCTGAAGCCAGTTTACAATGGCCATTAAGTGTCAAATCAGAAGATTGCTAGGACAGCCATGGCAAATACACACAATACAGAAATAAGCATAGGCATGACAGGGCTCAGGAGAAAAAATATAGAAGAAAATGAATAATTAGATAACCCTGTAAATCAGGACTTACCCTCAAACTCATCAAATGGTGATCTCCCCCGTTTTTGTCTTTTAGATTTCCCCCTTTCCAATTAGCTTGTCACTGAAGAACTGCTTACAAACAACTGTGTATCCTCATCAGTAATGACTAAGAGGGTCATCTACATGGTGCTTAAACAGGAAATTAAAACAAAACTTGAACTGGCACAAACTTGTGCCAATTCAGGGAATGCTGAGAAGACAAGTTATCTTCTGCTGAAAACTATATGCTTCCTTTATCCAACCACTTATTAAATCCTTTCAGATCTTACACATGCCTAACCCTCTTCTTGGCTCTGGGAATACAACAGGGACAAAATTTTTGTAATGAACAAAAAATCAGATACATTGCCTCCTCACATGGAAGAATCTAGTAAAGGAGAGAGACATTAAGGAAATAAGCATATGAATAAAAGTATAAAGACAAACTGAGATAAATTATAGCAATGATAGGGCAGTGACTATATACATGCACAAGGGGGGAAAACTTACAATTGTGTTTTGGTGGTAGCAGCTGGGAAGGCTTCTTGAAAAGGGATCCTGGAGCTGGAACCTAAATTATGAGTAGCAATTTATTTGGTGAAAAATTATATGTTTTTGGCTTGTGTGTGTGTTTAGTTTAGAATAGCATATGAAATATGTTCTTTTTGCTTTGTATTCAGAGCAAGACTGATTTTCTTTTTTAATAACAAAGAATAGTACCTGTTCACCAGGAGGCATCCAAGTTCATGATGAACCTGCATACTGATTTAATGGAATTGCTTTGAGATCAATACTTTTTTCAACTCCAGGTATATATGTTTAGCAAAAGGCACTCAAGGTAGCTGTCTACTCCAACAAGATACAGTAGTCACTAAATATGCAGAAGCAAATGGAAATCATTTTTTAAAATACAAGATAAAGACAGAATGAGAAGCATATCACCTCCCAAGATTTCATTCTGCCTTCTTCAATGATAACAGACACTCACAAGGCAATATGCTTCTTAAGAAATAGGAACTTCTGAAAGATGGAAGCATCCCAAAGGCCTGTCTACATATGTGGATAGCCTCACATTTAAAATAATTAGGAAATTCCTTGATCCTTAATAAAAAGATCGAGATGACTAGTTGCAGAGTTCAGAGAAAAAAAATGTGCTTAGAAGTACCCTTATGATCAGTCCTGGTGAAAGTCTTTCTTGAAATCAATACACACATTACTTATCAGGCTGAAGACAGAGGACATCATTTAAAAGGGAGCATTTGAGACCTTAGCTCATTGCATTGATAGTTAGATGAAGGGTATGTCTTTAGTGTGCAGAAGGATGGGTGCTAAGGACCTGGGAATCCCCGGGAGACAGTAGGGTTGACTAAAAACATTTTCATTAATACACATTTCAGACAAACATCCTTATGAAGATAATGTAGTTCTTAAAATTCCTGAATATTAAATCCTAAGAAATCCATAGTCCAAATGAAGACAGAAAGAAGGATTCTAAGTGGAAGCTATTGCTGTATGTTTGTATTTGAAGGGAAAATTCATATCTTGAAATACTTTTCCTCAAAATAGAGCCAATCACATAAATGATATCTGAATAAGACACTTATATTTGGTAAGTATAAATTTACACTGAAATACCATTTCCCTAATAACCACTTTAGTTGTTATTCTTGTTTGCCCTAGAAATACTAATGCTGTGATAATAAGAAAGCATACTTATATTTTCCACTAAATTTAGAATTTTAATAATTGAAACACAGATGCAGTAGCTTTGACAGGAAATTAATTTGGTGTTAAGTATCCTGCTACTGTTAGATATGCATAGTTACTCAGCGTGGACATATTGCTTTTACCAGTGGTGATGTACACAAAACACACCCAGGCACACTGAGGAATAAAGCTGAAAATCCAAGATAAATGTGTGTTGAAAAAAATGGGAGTATTTTTAATTACATAAAATAGTAACTTGTAATTATATCTTATTATCAATTAGTATAATATTCTTCAAAATTTTGTTTTTTTTCAATAATTCTGTAACATTTACATTGGTAACAAACACCAACTGAACACTTTTTTTTAAACTAGTATTGCTTTACTGCTTAAAATTTTTCTCTTTCCTACTTTATCTGACAAATCCTTAAATGTTACTTCTACCCTTATTTTAACTTCCTTCCTTCCTCCTTAAAAAAATTCATATTTGGAGTCTATTAGAATCTGCGTACTACACCATATATTGGAAAGTCAAAGAAATGTCTAATGAGATGGGTTTTGTAACCTCATAGAGATTATAATCAAGTAATAAAACAGTTGTTAATAAGTAATGTCACTGGGATAATTATTTCAAGGGAAACAGAAAAAAAAAGTATCAAGGGAGGTCTTGGCCTGGTCTTATGGGTTGAGTTCCAGGAAGGTCTTCTCAGGAAGTACCTGTGGGCTGAGATCTGAGAGAGAAACACATGTAGTATCGTTCAATCAGGATAGGCTCTACAGCATTAACCATTGGCTCAACACAAAAGCTTTAAATTTTGTATTTATTTATTTGCTTTAAAAATTTAAGTGTCTGTAATTGTGTTTTACTTCATGAATGTTACACAGTACATAGATAGATAAGCAAGGTGTTCAGCTCCATTTGATTCCTCAGAGAACCAGGCTGATGGAAGCTCCACCATCTTTTAGCTCCGTGGATCTCAGATGGGGACAGTTTCCCCCCACAGAGGATATTTGCAATGTCAGAATATGTCTTTCACGGTCATAACTGGAGAGAATGATACTGGAAGCCAATGGGTATAGGCTAGGTTGCTAAACATTCTGCCATGCCCAGGATGGACCCCTGCTCCCCACACTCAGAACTGCCTGGATCAGAATATCCAGAGTGTCAAAGCTTAGAAACACTCTTGTAGCTGCACCATTACCACATACTTGGATCTCCCATGAGGGATAAAGACTACTTTTCAATGCCTTATCCTGAAAAAATCCACATCACTTCTGTCCATAGCCCAGTTTCCATAAGTAGTCACATGTCTCTTCTTAAATCCAAAGAAGATGGGAAGGTTGTGAAGTCGATGGTGTATTTTATAAGCACTGCTGGCACTGCCATGGTCTAAAGCAGGATCATGCTTTATGTATCTCATGCCATTGGAGTCACATCTAAGTTGGGGTATTACAATGCTGGGACAGTGGGGATGAGAATGACAGATACCTGATCAGGGTGCTAGGGGGACAAATATGAGTCTGCCACTAAGTTCAGACTGCATTCTGCTTTCACACTGAGGTTTTCACTGAAAGCCAGCAAAAGGCAATATATTAACATTCCAACGTAATTTTCTCAGATATGTGTGAAAATGGAATTCATTATACTTGAGAATTGAATATTAAGGGTAATTAATGAATTTGGCAGCTCTTTTATTCTCAGCATTAGCTGGAAAAATTCCATGTACTCACCAAATGAAGCAGGTTTTCTAGTTTCCAAGTCATTTCTACAAGTGGGATAAGTGACTGGGAAACTATCTGCATTTTTTTTTTAATTCCAGAAGGTCTTTAACTTCTAAAGTAAGAGAATAAAGTAATTTTGGAACATATCCTAATGGAATTAAATTCGTCACTTGATTGTCTCCTTTTTCTAGCAGGTATTTCCTCAAAATTGATATCTTCATAATTACAATGAAAGACTGTATTTTTAAAACTGTAGAATGCACTTGTGATGAGAATAAATTTTAGAGTTACTGGCCTGGAGTTCTGGCTATGCTGCTTTATAGCCACATGTCCGCTTGTCCTTGGTTTCTTTATCTTAAAAATGACTATCCACTTCAAAGTAGAAATTTTAGATGATTTATTTCATAGTAAATCTTGGCATATCTTTATATATAGTAACACTGTAGGTTACTGGCATTATTAATATAATTATAGTTATTTATTTTAATTTCAGGTTAAATTTACCATCAGTTTCTTGGAGAATGACGCACATTATTAAGAATTGCTTCATTTAGTCCTTGGATTTGCTGCTGAAAATTTTGGTGTCAGAGGTAAGAGACTTGCATCCTATTTTTCACTTGGTTGTTTATTTTATTATATTTGCATTATTCAGTATCCAGAAAGGAGATCTAAAAAACATCAGTAATTTAAATGGAGTGATGATTTGATGAATGTAGTAGATGGTTAACTACTAAAAGGAATTAAAGAAGGCTCTAAGGGGTCCAGAAATAACAAACGCATAAAGCAGCAAAGTGAACTAGCAAAGAGCTAAGAGTTTAGAAGGCAGTCCCCTGTCACCATTCAAGACTGAGATGTAATTCTTATTGAAGAGAGTGTGGCTGTCACAGGAACACACAGACTCAGTGACAATGAAATGGCCTAAAGGGGATGAGCCAGAGCTCATAGTAGTTTGTAGGAACCCCTCACCAAGTGGCTGAGTAACTTTCTATCATGGTTGCTTACCTTTTTTTTAATCAAATTACTGGCTCCTTTGCTAAAAGAAAGCATATTGAACTGCAGAGGGAAACCTGGTCCTCCTGCTTTAGTCTTCTGATATCTCACTAGTGCGCTCTTCCCACAAAGCCAGCAGCCAAGGAGAAATGTTTACAGGGTCTGAGTCCAGTGTCATTAAGAGGAAGCTGAAAGCCAGTAACTGATGATTGGCCGAGCCAGCAGTGTGCTGCACATGGCCACCCAGCTTGGGGTGGCTGACGGTTCTCCTCATGCTGTGACATCATGGGAATGCCTTAGAATTGGCCACAGCAGAGGTATCCACACAGCAAAATCAGCAAACAGTGTGGTGCAATGGTTACTGGAGTCCGTTTGTCAGTACATCACTGGGCACAGCCTGCTTTACAGAGAGCAACATACTATATAGAAGACAGAACCCCATTTCAAAGGCCTAACTGATGTGTAAATACAATAGTTCACTTTAAAAAAAATGATCAGCTCTATTTCCATTGTCTGTCATTCCCTGTTTGCATGACAAAGAACATAGTCCCTCTAAGGTTTCCTCATCTGCGAAATAGAGAAAATAATAAGAACTGTGTTAGGATTGGTCTGAAAATTGAATGAGATTAACCGGATAAAGAGACAGGCACAAAGTAAGCCCTTTCTAAGTGTGAGTGATGATGAGAATTAACACTACATAACATCCCATGGAAATTTGCTCAGTGTTTTAATATTAAAACTCAGCTAAATGTATCACACATAGATACTGAGAGATACTAATTACGGTCTTCAAAAGGTTTGCATTATAATTCATTAAAATATGTTTGAAATAGTCTAAAAAGGTTATTAGTCATTTGAAAGATAATTTTCATAGATTAAGAACTCTTAAAATATTTATGTTACTTAAGCCAGTAGCTCGGTTTCTGGGAAATTATCATAAGGGTCCACTACAACATGGAGAAAAACATTTTATGTCCAAATATTTCTACCACATTATTTATAATGATAGAAAAATCACAAAGTAGGTGTTTGGTTAATCAAATTATGGGATAGTGGAAAATACTTGAAATATTAAGCAATGCTTGATAATGTTTATTAAGTATGGTATTAACACAGGGGAAACGTGGGGAAAATATGATTTTCAAATGCTTGAAGTAATTGCTTCTTGAAACAATGGTGATAAATGCATCTGACAGAATGAAATAAGATAAATTATTTTCATTGTACACTAATAAAATCTTGCTACCAAATGACTAAATAGTACGCACTAACCAGACCCTTAGAAGCAGGGTCAGGGAAAAGAAGTCTATATATGGATTTGCATATTATGTATTGTTGCCTCCTACCTACCTTTTTCCTTTACTTCCTGATCTTTCTTTCTTATTTCAGGGACAACAAATATGTGTATTTCTCTGTCACATGGAATTCTTTCTGTTTGAAGAAATGTCATAGGGAAAACAGGGATAAAGTCATCTTGAGATTCTTTCCTTATGTGTATGACGTTGGACTTTCAAAGAATAAGAGAAGCACATGAGGTTAAGAATTTAGTAGTTTATCATTCCCATCTTTGAGCTGTGGTCCTTCCTACCCTCCTCTCATCTGTTATTCCTTTCCTTAATATAGTCAGTGATGTTGAACTCAACACTTATGGAAAGCTCATCCCAGTGACATTGAACTCAATAATTATGGAAAGCTCTTCCCAGATATATATATATATATATATATATATATCACTGTCTCTACAGTGCCTAGAGCACAATAGGTACAGAGTAAATAATGAATGAAGGAAAGAATTAATGGAGTGAATGGACGATGCTAAGGGGTAGGTATTGGCACTGACATTTGAGAATGAAGACCTGAGCCCTAGAGTGGCTAAATATTTCCTATATTTAACAGAGATAGAAAGTAACAGACCTAAGTTTATCTATATTGTTAGTGTCTCAAGATGCATCACTGTGACCTGTGCTCAGTGACCCTTAGAATCATTGACTTTAGGGTAAAATCACAAGATTTTTCAAATTAAGAGAATCCTTAAAAATCTCTGGTGTGAAAACCAAATTCCAAAGTCCTTCACTCACTGGTAATTGGAAGATTTGAAAGTCTCTCTGTGATTTTTAAGTTGGTCCACACCCCAATCACGTAGAAATCAAAATCTTATGCCAAGTGATGATAAAATATGACATTCTGGTACACCTAAACTGCATGTCGTAGCCCTGGAAAGAATGTGTTTGGTTCTGCCTAGGTTTCTCTTCTGTTCTGATTATTTTAGCTTATTCACAAATATTTCAATCTCATGTGAGTAGCATCAAGGTTGGTCACTTTTTTTGTTTGTTTCAGGATTCTTATTAATAGTTCATGATTATTAATAGTTTCTGATAACTGTCTCTCTTTTATGTTTGTTCCTAGGCAAGCAGACATAAAATATTTATTTATTTATTTTTGTCAAAATATTTTAATCAAACATTTTCTTTCACACATGTTCAGAATGATGGTACTTCTATTCATTTATAAAACTGAAATCTGCTAAATTGAGCATTTCTGCACGGTAAGAATTATTTGCTGTGATGTACTGATGGGAGAATTCTACCTCCCTCCCTCCCTCCTTCCTTCCTTCATTTCCCTTGCTCAAGATGAGTTAAAAAGAGAATGTGTGACCATTATTTCATTATTTAAAATAATTTCATTATTTAAAACATCTCCTATACTTGGATATTTTGATTAGAAATGTTCTATTAAAATTTTCCAAATGATTTTATTAATGCCTCACTCTGTTCACAGAGGGTCAAAACATGTAATAATAAAAAAGATGTTTGCCTTGGAAAACCTGAGCCAAGGTTTTTATTCCCATTCTGGGGGCAAAATGCTGAGTTTCGCCTTAATGTGTCCCCATCTAGAATTCTGGTTGACTTGTTCTATTTCCAGTCTATTGCTTGACTTTTCTTCTACTTGCATAACATTAGAATTGATCATAATAAAACACTCTATGACCTATTTCTTGCATACTTTGGAGGAAAAAGATACTACAGATAGCTATTAAATAATGGACAAATATCACCTTTCAAGTGTAATTGTAAGTGTATACCAGCACCACAGTCTTCTGCAAGCAAGTATCAAAATGCTATCAGGAAATCATGAGCTGGCTAAATCAGTGTGATCAGTGAGTGAGAGTTGAAAGAGCAGAAAATAATAAATAGTGAATCTATGACTAAAAAATGAATATCTATATATTTTATTAACAATTCTCATGAGGACTTCATTTTTTTCTTACATATTTGAACAAATAATGGAACAAATTTTTATAGAACTGCTTTGCATCAAACAAAAATAAAATGAATGTCTGAAATATTTATTTTGTCTATATAAATTGAATGTTTCCAATATGATAATCACTGGCCAAAATTTTAATTCCCTTCTTCTCTAAATCTCCAATTGATGTTTTCATAAGAATGGAAGCCCTTAGAAGTCTGAGGTCCTATCTTGCTCATTACTGTATCAAATGCGCTTACCAGAAACACTCATGTATTTTAAGTGATCAAAAATGTGGCCAAGTGATTCTTGGTTGTCCTATAGATCATTTCAAACACCACTGTTATGAAGTCCTAAATCACTATTTTTAGTTATTTATTCACCAACTTTGAAATAAATTGGAAATGTTTGGTCCTGCAAAATTTTTGATATGTTATATTGCATTGTGTGAGAATTTGAAGCACATGATATATATTCAGTTCAACAATTAAGTACATCTGTTCTTTCCTCTAAGGGTTCTTGAACACTGTACACATATTAACTAATTGACAAAAAAAAAAAAAGCTGTTCTTTAAGGTGAACAGGAAAAGGGCAATAAATGAATCATGGGGAAATGTATTCACCACCCAGTGATAGAATTTATTCAGAAAATTAAGAAGGCCAGAGGACAACTTGAATTATTCAGTTATTGTAAATTACTACTGCTGACTATTACAATAACAGTAATATTTTCATCACCTTTTGAAAATTACAGATCTCTTTAACACTTGTTGCCTTATTTGGTTCTTACAACAATCCAGAGTTGTTTGGGGGGCACATATTTTTTACTAATTTTGAAATTGCTCAGAGTGGATATTAAATGCTTGCTTATTCAATATGTCCACTTAATGGAAGAAGTGATGTCTGCCTTCATGTAGGCTGTGACCTCCTCCATCCTATACTAAACTCCTGTTGGTGCAATAGTGTGATATATCCATGGCATCCTTGATTTTTAGCAGCTGGAGGGATTGGAATTATTTCACAAATAAATTCCTCAGTAGTTAGCTTTTTCTTAGCAAATTGGACCATTTTTAATGTGAATTCTGGCTTTATAATAAAACTCTAACCAGCACAGTTGGAAAAGCAACACCTTAGGAACAGGTTAAACTTATGAGGAAAATAGCAATAATTTACATGTGAATATGGATCCAGTTAGTCAATTGTGTCTGTTGTAGCTTGGGACTTCACCAAATGTTTGTTTTATTTTGTACTATCCATTAAAAGGAACTCTGAATCATTTGGAAGAAAAGAAAATGTCTGTTCACAAAATATATACTTTAAATCCAAGGAAATTTGTCAAATTCTCAGTGAGAGAGGTTATGGTACTATAGCAACTTTCTGATCCATCATTATATTTATTGCACAAACCAAATTATTACATTGATAAAAATAATAATGGAAGAAACATTCCAATAATAAATGCATCGCGTGAAAAAAATACAAGTATTACATATTTTCATGTCTTCTAACCAACTATGTCAATACGTTTGCAAGATTTGAACACTGTACACTCCTTCCATGGATGCAGTTTTGTATCCTGTTTTTCTCTTTACTTAACATAATATAATACACATTTTTCAGTTACTACTTAACCTTCAAACTTCTGATTGTAATAGCTGAAATGTATTTTTCCTTTTAAGTGCAGATAGCAAAAAAGCCTAACGACTTAGAGATAATCGCTAGGTTTCTGCACTGAACATCTGAAATGATTATCACAATTTGTGATCTGACTTCAAACTTTGTTCTGCTACTCCTGCATCCCCATTTACTGTTTTAATTATTTTTATCTTGATATTCCACTCTGTAACTTTGTCTTTTTTTCTGTCCTTTCTCCATTTTCCAAGTTGAGACCCTAAAATCAAATTAGAGTAAGCTATACTACAGGAAGGAGGAATGAGAGATTCAGATCAGCCAAAGCAGTCTATAGAGTCAAAAGGATGCCCCAGCCTGTCTCTCTTCATTATGTCAGAAGTAAGGTGTTTCTTTCTTTCTAAGTAATTCAGTGCATCTTTCTGATACAGAGCAACATTCTTTTGTTTCCTGTCTCACACAGAATCAAATACTTGCTTTTCTTCCCTAAAATGACTCTTGGGAGATTATCCCTGATTGCTCCTGAATTGTAAATTTTTTGTTTGTTTCCATATACTTTGGAATTTTCAATTAAAATAACTGATATTAGAATAGTTACTTTTACTCTGCTTTGTTAAAAGATAATTCTTTCCTCCACGTTTTAGGTTTCATTACACAAAACCAATCAATTCAGTTAGATCACAAAATGGCTCTTTCCATTAGGAGAAAAAAAAAGGAAATATAATGAAAATTTTAGATTAAATCCTCATTCTCAAACTGGCTTACTATGCGTGGTCTTACCATGTTGATCTACTATCACGGGGCTTAGCTTCTTGGTAAAATGTCTGTTTAATCATTGTTGATAGGAATAAGTGCCTGAAAATTTTAGCAGTTCTAACAGTTATTGAGCACTCCGTGTCTTTCTTGTTCCATTTACCTATATTCATTGAACATCAGCTGTGTGTCAAGTCAGTATGTCCAAAATAATCAAAAATGAATAAAATGATTAATACAAAAGGTATGCCCTAGAGAAGCATCCGTTTTAGGATTATAAATTATGGTTGAGGATTGGGCATTAAATTAATGTATTTTTGGAATGAATAAGGTCAAGTATTAAAAGGAAGAGGGAACAGGGAAAGTGTTCCAGTTGCAGACAGCACAAAGGAATGTTTGACAGATATGTGGGGGTTTTTGTTTTGTTTTGTTGTTTCATCTTAAGTGGCAGGATGATCCCGACAAATGTTCGGCCCCACAGTATATACACACGCAGTGCTCTCGTTGCCAAAAGTTTATGGTCACTGTCAGTCCACCGTTCTTCACCTCCTCCTCCCTGACCTTGAATAGCAGAGAGAGTCAGGGCCTACCAACTTCTTGGCAGAAACAGCTGTTGGTGTCATCATCAAGTAGCTCAGTATGAGTACATAGATTAAAGTCTATAACCAAGGAATGATGCCATTTTTCTTGTATCTGGTTTCGGAACACATTTTCTGCCAACTGTATAGTATAACTAAAATCCAAATTGCCCATCACAACTCTACCCCTTTGAGCTAGGCTTGCCCATTCACATGCACTATTCATAATAGCTAGAAAAAAAAGCCATTGAAAAAAATCACATCCACCTTGACAATAGCCTAAGACTTTTGAAGCTGTATTACCATCAGCCATATTCTGCAAATCCCTGCACCTAGGATTTATGCCATTTTGAATCCTACTTCTTTCTTCATAGACTTGTCACATAGTTATGATTTCCTTGGGTCACCACATCCCCCTGTTCCTTCTCAAAAGACTTCGTCTGACTCTGTATATAGATCTTCTGTGGATGCCTGAAATCAAGCCTATTTAGACTATTCAAACTGACTTGCAAGGGTTATGTCTGATTTCTTTCTGACCTTGGGTTGCACATGGCTGAATTAGTTCCTAGGCACAAGCTGTAACTGCATAGAACTGAAGTGTTAAGTGGATTGAAGCAGTGTTTACACAAATCTAAACATGTGATAAAATTTCACACACACACAAAGTACAATAAAAATGGGTGAAATCTGAGCAAATTAATAATATTGTTCCAGTGTTAATCTGCTGGTTTTGGTAATGTACTGTAGTTAGGTAAGACATTAGACTTGGGAGAAGTTGGTAAAGCTTAAGCAAACCTCAGCATGGTCATTAAGAAAAAAGTACTATGATTATATATATATTCCAGTGGGATTCAAATGCAGCTCCACCATTTAAGAGCTATGAAAGCTTGAACAAGCTCTTTATGTTTCTAAATCTGAGTCCCTTACTTCTAAAACTGGAGTAAAAGTTACACCTACCTCTCAGGAACTTTATGAGACTTAAATGAAATAACGAATGCAAACAATGTGGCACAGACCTTTGGACAGAGCAAGGGCCCAGCGACTTTAGTACAGATTGTTTAGTATAATGATGTGAGAAGTAAGAGGCAACTAATATGCTCCCTGCAGAATACTCCCTTATAAAATATGGTGAATCCACTCCATTCAAAAGCAAAAGGAAACACATTCTTCTCAAGTGCAAATGGAACATTTTCAAGAATAGGTCATATACTAGGCCACAAAAAGAACCTCAGTAAATTCAAAAAGATTGAAATTGTACCAATCAGCTTCTCAGATCACAAAGGTATGATACTAGAAATAAATTACACAAAGTAAACGAAAAATCCCCAAAAGACATGGAGGCTTAATAATATGCTCCTAAATAATCAATGGATCAATGACCAAATAAAAACAGATATCAAGCAATGTATGGAGACAAATTCCAACAATAATAAAACACCACAAAATCTGTGGGACGCAACAAAGGCCGTGCTAAGAGGGAACTATATTGCAATACAGGCCTACCTCAAGAAAGAAGAACACTCCCAAATGAACAGTCTAACTTCACAATTAATGAAACTAGAAAAGGAAGAGCAAATAAGGCCCAAAAGGACATAATAAAGATTAAAGCAGAAATAAATAAAATTGAGAAGAATAAAACAATAGAAAGAATCAATGAAAGCAGGAGCTGGTTCTTTGAGAAAATAAACAAAATAGATAAACCCCTAGCCAGGCTTATCAAGAAAAAAAGAGAGTCTACACACATAGGCAGAATCAGAAATGAGAAAGGAAAAATCACTGCAGACACCACAGAAATACAAAGAATTATGATAAAATATTATGAAAAAGTATATGGTAACAGACTGGATAACCTAGAAGAAAGGAACAACTTTTTAGAAAAATACAACCTTGCAAGGCTGACCTAGGAAGAAAAAGAAAATCTGAATAGACCAATTACCAGCAAAGAAATTGAATTGGTAATCAAAAAACTACCTAAGAACAAAACCCCTGGACCAGATGGTTTCACAGCTGAATTTTATCAAAAATTTAGTGAAGACCTAATACACATCCTCCTTAAAGTTTTCCAAAAAGTAGAAGAGGAAGGAATACACCCAAACTCGTTTTAGGAGGCCAACATCACTCTAATACCAAAACCAGGCAAAGACACCACAAAAAAAGAAAATTACAGACCAATATCCCTGATGAACATAGATGCAAAATTACTGAACAAAATATTACCAAACTGAATTCAAAAATACATCAAAAGAATCATCCATAATGATCAAATGGGATTCATCCCAGGGATGCAAGGATGGTACAACATTAGAAAATTCATCAACATCATCCACTACATCAACAAAAAGGACAAAAACCACATGATCATCTCCATAGATGCTGAAAAAGCATTCGACAAAATTCAAGATCCATTCATGATAAAAACTCTCAACAAAATGGGTATAGAGGGCAAGTACCTCAACATAATAAAGGCCATATATGACAGACCCACAGCCAACATTATACTTAACAGAAAGAAGCTGAGAGATTTTCCTTTAAGATCAGGAACAAGACAAGAATGCCCATTCTCTCACTTTTACTCAACACAGTTCAGGAGGTCCTAGCCACAGCAATCAGACAACACAAAGAAATAAAAGGCATCCAGATTGGAAACGAAGAAGTTAAACTCCCTGTTTGCAGATGACATGATAGTGTACATAAAAAACCCTAAAGAATCCACTCCAAAACTACTAGATCTAATATCTGAATTCAGCAAAGTTGTGGGATACAAAATTAATACACAGAAATCTGTTGCATTCCTATACACTAACAGTGAACTAGCAGAAAGAGAAATCAGGAAAACAATTCCATTCACAATAGCATCAAAAAGAATAAAATACCTATGAATAAACCTAAACAAGGAAGTGAAAGAAAGACCTATACCCTGAAAACTACAAGACACTCTTAAGAGAAATTAAAGAGGACAATAATAATGGAAATTCATCCCATGCTCTTGGGTAGGAAGATAAATATTGTCAAAATGGTCATCCTGTCTAAAGCAATCTACAGATTCAATGCTATCCCTATCAAAATACCAATAGCATTCTTCAACAAACTAGAGCAAATAGTTATTCATATGGAACAACAAAAGACCCTGAATAGCCAAAGCTATCCTGAGAAGGAAAAATAAAACAGGTGAAATTATGCTCCCTGACTTCAAGCTCTACAAAAAGCTACAGTAATCAAGAAAATTTAGTACTGGCACAAGAACAGACCCATAGACCAGTGGAACAGAATAGAGAGCCCAGATATAAACCCAAGCTTATATGGTCAATTAGTATACAATAAAGGAGCCCTGGATATACAATGGGGAAATGACAGCCTCTTCAACAGCTGGTGTTGGCAAAACTGGACAGCTACATGTAAGAGAATGAAACTGGATTACTGTCTAACCCCATACACAAAAGTAAACTCAAATTGGATCAAAGACCTGAATGTAAGTCATGAAATGATAAAACTCTTAGTAAAAAATATAGGCAAAAATCTCTTGGATATAAGCACGAGTAATTTCTTCATGAACAAATCTCCCCGGGCAAGGGAAACAAAAAGCAAAAATGAACAAGTGGGACTATATCAAACTAAAAAGCTTCTGTATAGCAAAGGACACCATCAGTAGAACAAAAAGACATCCTACAGTATGGGAGAATATATTCATAAATGACATATCTGATAAGAGGTTGACATCCAAAATATATAAAGAGCTCATGCACCTCAACAAAAAAAAAGCAAATAAGCCTATTAAAAAATGGGCAGAGGAGCTGAACAGAAACTTCTCCAAAGAAGTTCAGATGGCCAAAAGGCACATGAAAAGATGCTCCACATCCCTAATCATCAGAGAAATGCAAATTAAAACCACATTGAGATATCACCTTATACCAGTTAGGATGGAGAACATCCAAAAGACAAACAACAACAAATGTTGGTGAGGATGTGGAGAAAGGGGAACCCTCCAACACTGCTGATGGGAATGCAAATTAGTTCAACCATTGTGGAAAGCAGTATGGAGGTTCCTCAAAAAACTCAAAATAGAAATACCATTTGAACCAGGAATTCCACTCCTAGGAATTTACCCTAAGAATGCAGTAGTGCAGTTTGGAAAAGACATATGCACCCCTATGTTTATTGCCACACTATTTATAATAGCCAAGAAATGGAAGCAACCTAAGTGTCCATTAGTAGGTGAATGGATAAAGAAGATGTGGTACATATACACAATGGAATATTATTTAGCCATAAGAAGAAAACAAATGCTAGCATTTGCAACAACATGGATGGAGCTAGAGGGTATTATGCTCAGTGAAATAAGCCAGGCGGGAAAGACAAGTATCAAATGATTTCACTCATCTGTGGAGTATAAGATCAAAGGAAAAATTAAAGGAACAAAACAGCAACACTCACAGAACCCAAGAATGGACTAACAGTTACCAAAGGGAAAGGGACTGAGGAGGATGGGTGGGAAGGGAGGGATAAAGGGGAAAGGGGCCATAACGATTAGCATACATGATGCAGCGGCTGGGGACACGGGAAAGGCAGTATTTATAGTGAAGACAAGTAATGATTCTATAGCATCTTACTAAGCTGATGGACAGTGACTGTAGTGCAGGGAATTCATAATAGGGGTCTTATAACCATAATATTGTTCAAGTGATTGTACATTAACGATACCAAAAATATATATATATGGTGAATCTACACTTCATCATGGCATCTCTAGATTACTTTAAAGAAACCTCTACATAAACTCAGTGTGCTTTGAAACAGCACATGTGTAGTCAGTGTTATAATGTAATCCTAAAGACATAGTTACATTTACTACAGAAAAAAATTCACCTGCCTGTTTATAAACAGAAATAGTACCTCAGTGTCTCCAAAAGTTCTGATTGGACTATTCCCATTTTTCTACTCTGCATTTGTGTTCTAATTTCATCATAACACCCAGGGCTGATTTTAATCTGATTTCCTGAGAATGAGGAGGATAAATTTTAAAGCAAAGGGATCCACTTCACAAAAAACCTACTGGGTTTTGACATTCCATTCCTTAAAACGAAAAGTGACTTTATTCTCTAATAGCCATGTGAAATGCTACAAAGGCCATATGCTAAACTGTAGTATATATAATATATTTCACAGTAAATAGGTAGTTGTCATGCTATTTCTGTTTATAAACCTGATCTTGTCTCCTGACAGTGTTGGGCGAAAACCAATTCAGGTCTCCACAAAAACATGACAATAGTTGCTAAAGCAATTTCCTAGATGATTCTGTTAAAAGTGTGTGTGAGACACATGAACCTATGGGAACCTGGTTTAATATGCCACTTATAATAACACAGACATTGTAATCAAGACGATTTGGTACTGACACAAGAACAGACCCATAGATCAATGGAACATAATAGAGAGTCCAAATATAAACCCAAGCATATCAATTAATATATGATAAAGGAGCCATGGATATACAATGGGGAAATGACAGCCTCTTCAAAAGCTGTTGTTGGCAAAACTGGACAGCTACTTGTAGAAAAATGAAACTGGGCTATTTTCTAACTCTGTACACAAAAGTAAACTTGCAATGGATCAAAGACTTGAATGTAAATCATGAAACCATAAAACTCTTAGAAGAAAACATAGGCAATAATATCTTGACTATAAACATGAGCAACGTTTTCCTGAACACATCTCCTTGGTCAAGGGAAACAAAATAAAAAATGAACAAATGGGACTACATCAAACTAAAAAGCTTCTGTTCAGCAAAGAGCATCATCTGTAGAACAAAAAGCCATCCTACAATATGGGAGAATATATTCATAAATGACATTTCTGATAAGGGGTTAACATCCAAAATATATAAAGAAGTCATACAACTCAACACCCAAAAATCAAATAACCCAATTAAAAATGGGTGGAGGATCTGAAAAGAAACTTCTCCAAAGAAGAAATACAGATGGCCAACAGGCACATGAGAAGATGCTCCACATTGCTAATTATGAGGGAAATACAAATTAAAACCACAATGAAATATCAACCCCACACCAGTTAGGATTGCCAACATCCAAAAGACAAGAAAGAAGAAATGCTGGTGAGGATGTGGAGAAAGGGGAACCCTCCTACACTGTTAGTGGGAATGTAAATTAGTTCAACCAGTGTGAAAAGCAATATGGAGTTTCCTCAAAAAACTAAAAATAGAAATACCATTTGACCCAGGAATTCCACTCGTAGGAATTTACCCAAAGAAAACAAGATCACAGAGTCAACAAAACATATGTACCCCTATGATTATCGCAGCACTATTTACAAACCCAAGACATGGAAGAAACCTAAGTGTCCATCAGTAGATGAATGAATAAAGAAGAGGTGGTATATATACACAATGGGATATTATTCATACACAAGAAGAAAACAAATCCTACCATTTGTAACAACATGGATGGAGCTGGAGTGTATTATGGTCAGTGAAGTAAGTCAGGCAGAGAAACACAAGTACCAAGTGATGTCACTCATTTGTGGAGTATAACAACAAAGCAAAACTGAAGGAACACAACAGCAGCGTACTCACAAACTCCAAGAAAGGACTAGTGGTTACCAAAGGGAAGGGTGGATGGGAGGGTTGGTGGGAAGGGAGAAGGGGATTAAGGGCATTATGATTAGCATGTAGGGGGGTTATGGTGAAGGCAGTAGAGCACAGAAAAGAAGTAGTGACTATATAGCATCTTACTATGCTGATGGACAGTGACTGCAGTGGGGTGTTGGGGGCACTTGATAATATGGGTGAATGTAGTAACCACAATGTTTCTCATGTGAAACCTTCATAAGATTGTATATGATTGATACCTTAATAAAAAAAGGATAAAAATAATACCCTGGAGTATTATTAAAATATCTAGAATAAAAAAATCAGAGAAAATGTAAATGTACAAAACTTAGAAAGGGATAATATCTAATGCCCCAGATTTTAAGAATTTCAAAGATATTACTTTGAAACACATGATCTCTTAGATTTCAAAATCTGGAAGAAATACATGGTACTTTAATTTTGTTGAAGAGAAATTTTCCAAAATATATCCTAAAATTCACCTGGGTCATGTTAAATATTGAAAATGAGAGACTTCTTTTCAAAAAGAGAATTGACAGTGGGAGCCAATTATCATTTGATATTTTCCTCAAAATTTTAGCCAGTGGAAGAGATTATAAGAGAGAAATACAATAAATATGAGAATCTACCATTAAGAGGTACATTATATATAGACAGATAGAAAAAAAGGAAAATACTGAAAAAAGAAAAACTGTCAAGTGCCTAGCTGCAAGATTATTAAATGTTTTCTTTTTCTTTTTCTTGTAACTTTGTATATTTTCAAAATTTCAGAACATAAGCCTACCTTGTTCTTCCAGTCCACAATTTTAAAGTTCTGTACAAAAATAAAACTAATAATAATAAAGATTAAGCAATGTACATCTTTTGACAAAGATTGAGTCTTCAATATTATATACTTAGAATGGCTTTTTAGCACACAATGAATTGTTTGCTGTCTTCCAGACCAATTCTTTGAATTCATATGAATTTCTTTGTAACTCACAGCAAACTAAATGAATCATCTTAAACAAAAATCTACTGAAATAAACTTGGAGGGTCCAACTATTTTTGGAAGTAAGTTTGAGCACTAAATCTGCTTCACGTAGGGCCAGGTTATTTAATTTGCTCACTGAATTATTAAAGAAACACTTTCCCTTAGCCTGTCATGTTTATATTTGTAATTGTCAACAGTGTTTATATTTGTAATTGTCAACAAAACTACCACCTGAAGAGGCCATTGTGGTACACATCACAGAATTGAACCATGTGCCTCAAAATTTCAAGTTTAAATATTTCCAAGGGGCCTAGAAACTTCTAGCCCATCTTTCACATTCAGTCAGTCATCATGGCTCACTGAATATATTTCATTCCTACTGGGGCTTTCTGATGTTTCCTCACCTGCTCCTATGTACACAGATGTAATTACCTCCTAACTGCTGCTTTGCCCTGGACCTCATCCACCTGAACCCATACTCCTCACAGAAAATAGTGTTCCTTCTCAAGCACAGATCTGACCACACCATCACCCAGTTTCTGACTAAACACCATAGCTTTAGATAAAATGCAGTGTCTACTTACAGATCTATTTGCTACCACACCTTTTTTGATTTAAAAATGTACTGTTATGGGGTTATATACAAAGCAAGAGTCAACCTCTCTTTCTTTCCTCTTGTTTGTCAGATAATTGTGTAGGTAGGTAGGTAGATAGATTTAATATAAAAGTATGTTTTTAAATTAAATTCCCTTTCCTGCTCCCTGATTTTTGATATGCAGAATTTTATATCTGGCAAAAATTCCTGGAGGAGATGTCTAGTAACTGGGGGACAAATGGAACCATTTTTTAAATAAAGAACTAGAATACCAGGTGAGATTGTTTTGCATCAGAAAACAGATATAGTTGGATCTTTGACAGTCTTGAGTGTGTGTGTGTGTGTGTGTGTGTGTGTGTGTGTGTGTACACATATACAAACAACCTGCTTTTACTTACTACAATCCGTATGTATTTTCCAGCTACAACTCTGTAATTTTGAACATTGCACCCTTATTTTAGAACATCAGTTCTCAAACTTGCATCTGCATTTGGGTATCGTAGGGAATTTTCAAAGCTACTGATGCCTGAATTCCCCCTCCAAAGAGCTTTATTTAATTGTTTTGGGTTGCAGTTTTGATGTTAGTAATTTTAGACTCTCTCTAGGTGATACCATTGTTTAATTAAAGTGTTAAAAACCACTATTGTAGGTTCTTTGTTTTTTAAATACTTGAAAATAATGTATAATGTTATTGTAGCTATCTATATTGGCCTAAACTTCCTTTCTCAATTAAGAATAAAAATCATGACCAAGATGCCTCTAGATTCCACAGTCAACTATGGTAGATTGTATACAGCAGAATTTGCTACCCACAGGCTCTCTGCAATCTATTTAGTGGCATGCTCAGATTTACGGTGAAACCAAGAATATATGGATTGGAGGGAAACACTTTGGTATCCTATAGGCTGGGAAGACTAACTGAGGAAACATAAAATACCCAACAGAGTAAATGTACAATAAATGTCAGTTCCTATCTAATCTTCAATAGTAGTGAATTCATCAAAGTGTGCACAGTTAAATATGTACAGTTTTTTATATATTGGTTATATTTCAGTAAAGCTGTTTAAAAAAATTAAATAGCATGTGCAATACATCTCCACTAGAAAGTGTCCTTTTAGGTTTCAGAGAAGGATTTCTCTAAAATAGGGCTCAGCAAACTAGAGCCCAGGGACCAAATGTGACATATCACTTGTTTTGGTATAATCCGGGAGCTAAGAATGGTTTTTATATTTTTTAATTGTTGAAAAAACATATGAAATTAAATTCCAGTGCTCATAAATTAACCTTTTATTGGAACAAAGCCATGCCCATTTGTTTTCACATTGTCTGTGTCTTCTTAAGTACTGCAGTGGCAGTGTTTAGCTGAGTATAGTAGTGTGACAAAGTCCATATGACCCTCAAAGCCTAAAATATTTACAGTATGGTCCATTTATGGATAGCTGTGGCAACCCCTCATCCAAAATCAGTTGGGAAATAACTGGTTTATACCCTAGAAATTAGTATCCAAAACATTTAGCCCATCCTGCCCTCATTATGCCAAGAAGAAATCAAGCAATTAGAGGATAGCAAATGCCACTCTCAATTTGTGCAAAATAAAGTTGATGAGCTAAAAAGGAAATTCCAAAGAGGGGGAAAAATCAGCATAGCCTGTCTTTCAAAACAAAAGAAAAAAAAACAAAGAAATATGAAACCTTGGAGCAATTAACATCCCTATTCAGATACAAGCAGCAGAGTCTGGGTATTGAGTTTCTGCTAGAAACATATTGCTCTTTGGCAGTAGACAGAAAAACTATGTGGAAAAACAAACTAAAGAATGAAATAGCTGAGATAGCAGTTACAGTTAATCACACTAATGAAGAAAACACCTTTCTTTAAAAAAAATTGATAACACTGGGTACCACTTTATTGTACAGAAACATAATGGATTATCTAAATTAAATCTAGATGTCAAAAACTATTTTGCCTTTTCCTTTCAGATAAATCCATTAGTTAGAGACATTAATGAAATACATAATTAAAATTTCTAAATCTGAGGCAACACCCCAATCAAGCTGGTTCCATGTGTCATTGGGTGACACTAAGTCATCTCTTTTACTGATACTGTAGATTCACGTGCTCAGCAAAGTTTGAATAATTGTGATCAAGTGGATGGCACATGCCAAATTATTAGAAGACATAGGATTACATCTTAAATCTACCACTCACTAGCTTTTCAGCTCTAATTTCTCCATTTAATTTATAGCTTTGCAAAACAGAGCTATTTTCTGTTGTGGAAATTAAGTAAAAATGTGAAAGCAAAGCAAATATGTATTATATATATTTTATAAATGTTTTATGTTATTTGTATTATATATCTATATTATATTACATATATTTGTATATATTACATATATATTATATATATGTATATATATAGTATATATTATATGAAAAGGTTCTGTAAAGAGTTATAAATGCCAAGTGCCATTAAAAAATATTTCCTACCCATGTATTTGTGGGTGTCAGTGGTGACAGAGAAGAAGTGATGGGGCCATATATCCTGGGGAACCTAACCTTTCCAGACTAAGTCAGGAGTTCTCTTAAGGTCTGTCTTATGGTTGTATTTGACTAATAGGAAGCCCCAGAAAGAGAATGAAGAGAGGAGGAGAGAGAGATCTGGATATTTGTGATATTTAAATTTTTCATGAGTAGGCTATGGAGCCCAGATGTTTGGTCCAACAATAGTAGTCTAGATATTATTGTGAAGGGATTTTGTAGATATGATAAACATCTACATCAGTTAACTTAAGTAAAGGAGATTTACGTCCATTATATGGGTGGGTCTCATCCAATCAGTTGAAGACCTTAAGAGGAAAAACTGAGTTTTCTTTGTTTTGTTTTTTTCATGTCTTTTTAATGTCTGGCTTAGTGGAGGGCAGCTGGATTCTCCTATCACATCTGTGATTTTTTTTTAATTGCAATATAGTTGATATACAATCTTATATTAGTTTTAAGTATATAGTGCAATGGGTCCCTAGTTACCCACATTATGAAATCCTCACCCCAACAAGGGCAGTTACCATCTGTCAACATAGGAAGATATTACAGAATCATTAACTATATTCTCTATGCTGTACTACCATCCCTGTGACCAATTTATATTATGATTAATAATTTTTATGCCCCTTTATCCCCCTCAACTTCCCCACTCACCCATCCCAACCCTCCCCCATGGTAACCTGTAGTCACTTCTCAGTGTCTATAAGTCTACTACTATTTTATTCATTCTGTTTTGTTTTGTTTTTAGATTCTACAAGTAAATGAAATCATATGGTATTTGTCTTTCTCTTCCTGGCTTATTTCAATGAGCATAATACCCTCTAGATCCATCCATGTTGTCACAAATAGCAGAATTTTTCTTTTTATGGTGGAATAATATTCCATTGTGTATATGTATCACATCTTTTTTGTCAGTTCATATATTGAGAATATTTTGGTTACTTCCATATCTTGGCTATTGTAAATAATGCAGCAATAAATATAGGGGTGCATATATCTTGAATTGGTGATTTTGTTTTCTACAGGTAAATTCTCAGAACTGGAATTACTGGATCTTATGGTATTTCTATTTTTAGTTTTTTTGAGGAACCTCCATACTACTTTCCATAGTATTTGTACTAATTTACTTTCCCACCAACAGTTGGAGGGTTTCTTTTCTCCACATCCTTGCCAACACTTGTTATATCTTGTCTTTTGTATAGTGGTCATTCTAACAGATATGAGGTCATTCTAACTGAGGTGATACCTCATTTTGATTTTGATTTGCATTTCCCTGATGATTAGTGATGTGGAGCATCTTTTCATGTGCCTGTTGGTCATGTGTATTTCTTCTTTGGAACAATATCTGTTCAGATCATCCACTCATTTTTTAATTGAGTTATTTGTTTTTTGGGTGTTGAGGTGTATGAGTTCTTTATATATTTTGGATGTTAAACCCTTATCAGGTTAACCATTTATGAATATATTCTCCCATACTGTAGGCTGCCTTTTTGTTCTATTGATGATGTCTTTTGCTGTACAGAAGCTTTTTAGTTTGATGTAGTCCCACTTGTTCATTTTAATTTTATTACTATTTCTCAAGGACATGTGTCCAGGAAAAAATTTCTCATGCTTATGTTCAAGAGATTTTTGCCTATGTTTTCTTCTAAGAGCTTTATGATTTCATGTTTACATTTAGGTCTTTGATCCACTTTAAGTTTACTTTTGTGTTTGGAGTTAGACAGTAATCCAGTTTCATTTTCTTACGTGTAGCTGTCCAGTTTTCCTAACACCAGTTATTGAAGAAACTTTCTTTTCTTCATTGTATATTCAGGGCTCCTTTATCATATATTAGTTGACCATATATGTGTGGGTTTGTATCTGGGCTCTCTATTCTGTTCCATTGATCTATGGGTCTGTTCTTGAGCCAATACAAAAATGTCTTGATTACTGTAGCTTTGTAGTAGAGCTTGAAGTCAGGGAGCATAACAACCCCAACTTTGTTCTTTCTCAGGATTGCTTTAACTATTTGGGGTATTTTTTGTTCCATATTAATTTTAGAATTGTTTGCTGTAGTTCACTGAAAATGCCATTGATATTTTGATAGGGATTACATTGAATCTGTAAATTGCTTTGGAAAGAATGGCCATTTTGACAATATTAATTCTTCCTATCCATGAGCATGAGATAGATTTCCATTGATTTGTGCCTTGTTTAATTTTTCTCATTTGTGTAATAGTTTTCAGAGTATGTGTCTTTCACCTCCTTGGTTATGTTTATTCCTAGGTATTTTATTCTTTTTGATGCAGTTTTAAATTAAATTGTTTTCCTGATTTCTCTTTCTGCTAGGAATGCAACAGATTTGTGTGTATTAATTTTGTAACCTGCAGCTTTGCTGAATCCAGTTATTAGTTCTAATAAACTGAGGGTTTTTAGAGAAGAAGGATATCTGCCTCAAGACTAATGTAGAAATCGTGCCTGAGATTCCTGCCTGGCAGCCTGTCCTGCCCACTTTGAACTTTCCAGGCCCCACAGTTGCAAGTTATATCCTTAAAATAAATCTCTGAATAGGTTAGATAGAAAGGTAGACAGACAGACAGACAGATAGATAGATAGATAGGCAGGTAGATAAGTAAATAGGTAGATGCATGGATAGATCCCACTGGCTCCATCTTTCTGGAGAATATTGGCTGATGCAGTGTTAGCTCCACTAGCTCTGACTGTCTTGCAGGATTAATGCATGCATTGGCATTGTTCCACTCCTCTCTGAGCTCCCTTCCTGTGACCCTGTCCACCCTCTGCTCTCTCTGTGCCATTTCAGTCAGTGCTTCCTCTCCTGCCCTTTCAGCACTTGTTGGTGGTAACAGAGCATACTTTTCACAAGTCCAGGAATATCACACTAAATTTTTTGGTTTCCCCACATCTTAGACACACCTTTGTAAAGAATGCCTTGATTTGCCTGTCTTCAAATTATCCTTATTTAAGCATCCTAAGTATTTCTGGCATGGACCCTGACTGAAAGAACACTAATAGAATTGTCAGAATAAAATAAGAAAGTATCTGAAAGTGCTGTAAACAATGCCTGCCCTGTATTAAAGTCTTCAATAAAACGTTAGCCATCATCAACCTGGTTGCTTCAGTTTAATCTTCATAGCAATGACTTCTAAACACTCCGTTTCTGCACTGATAAATATTTCTGAACATATTAAAAATCTCTCCTCAGGCTCACCCTGCTGAGTCTCTCTAGGGGACTCCAACAACATCTTGACAGTCACTCAAAGGCTACAGCAGCCTCAAGGTCAAAGATCTTGCCTCTCCAAAGTCCAGGGTCACTTCATCTGTTCAAACACAGCCAGTTCCCTCCAGGACACGTGGAAAAGAAATGTCTTTCCAGAGGCAAAAACAGAGAAAACATATTCTAATTTATTTGGGTAGGAATGGAGGTGATGTGCAATGATCCACTCCATTTCATTCAACAAAGTGAGTTGCACTATCTGGGGGAAGAAGATCAAATAGTGTTTTTAATTTACCTCCTCCTCCACCACTGGACACACAGTTTTTTTTGAGTCACCATTACTCCCTGCAGAGTCCTCTATCCCTACCCCTGCCACAACAACAAGGTCCTCGGTTTAACTGCTTGCACTGTGCCCCATCCACCCCTGAGTATCATGATTGTTTCAGCATAGAGTAAGCACTAGATAAAGCCTTGGAAAATTAAAGGGCAAATAAATGGATGAACCCACATGTGAGCCAAGGAATACAAACCCATATTGCTCTTGTTATTGCTGTTATTGCTGTTATTATTAACTTTAGGCTTTTTCTCTCAGAAGCTGTTCATGAATACCATTTTTCTGAAAGCCTTTGTCTCATCGCAGTCACTTTCCCAGCCCAACCCAAATCCCCCAACTCACATCTGTCTCTGGCCAGAGTCCTCAAGATTCAGCCAATGGTCTCTGAAATTTCTCATGTTCATGTCTTTGTCCATGATCTTCTTTAGCATCAAACTACATCTTTCAAAACCTGGATCAAATCAATTGTTCATGAGCCTTTACCACATTCTGTAGTCACAATTAATCTCCCTAAATGTTCTTATCCTGTTTTTTGTAGTTACTGTTTTAGAGAAAGGTTATAATCTAATGATGACTAGATTTGAGTGATGCCTCAATCAACTGTGTAACTTAAACCTTTGATAGTAGTTTATCCTCTCTGAAAGTTTGTTTCTGTGTCCACATGTAGTTGATAACAGTCTAGTTATTTTGCCTCTGGTTTATTAGGGCTACATGCATATAGGTACATGAAAGCAACTAGTACAACTTTGGCACATAATGAAGGAACATTCATTACACATATACATCTTGAATTCAAAGGATTCTAGAAATGTCAATCTGTCATTGCTTAAATTTTGAGTAAGTCTGCTTTTTATTTAAAATAACTAGCTATTTAAAGTATTTTACATTTTAAATGATCATTGATAATTTACATTGATAATTCTTTATATAAACATGTTTTCTTTAAAAACAACAATATAGTGATTTTGCTGGCAGCCTTGCATTTTGAAAGCACTTGCCTCTTTGAAACGCAACCACCATCTATCTGCTTGCTATTCACATTTCATTCCCAACTTGCGGTTTGACCTCTTTGAAACTGGCACATCCATTTTTATCTTCAGATTTATACATTTTATGAGGTCATTGGGTGCATTAGCAATGTGTCTGACCAGTGGGAAGTGCTCATGACCAAGATAGGCCAAACCAGGAAATAGCAGTTCCACGTCTTCAAGCCCTGATAGTGGGAAGAAGACAGAGGCGAGGAGGGCAGAGAAGACAATAGGAAAAAGAGAGTCAGAGGAAGTAGGCCCTCAGCCAAGTCCTCAAAGAAGTGATTAGACCAATTTGTCTGGAAGCTGACCAAGTGGCCAAACCTTTAACTCTGAACACATTCAGGGCAGACTTTTATTTTGCAAGCAAAGGCAACAGGTGATGAATGGTTTTCTGTTGTTATTTTCCAGCCATTTTAATTAATGTAAAATATAATGATTGAAGTTTCAATTGTATTTCTTTCTCTCTTTCTTACATTCTTATTTTCCTCCATTTCTTCTTTATTCATAATCTGGGGAATAAGAACATGAGAAATTAACCTCTCTTTCAATCTTTCAACTTACTACCTTAGAATATTTCTATATTTCCAAAATCATATCTTGTTTTTGCAATTTTGGTAACAGGATGAAGGAAGAGGTACTATTCTAAGGAAAAACAAACGAATGACATCTGTTTGAAAATAAATATATTATTCTCATCTTTCTTTCTGCAACAAGCTAATAATGGTAATTTGGCAATTGTTTGATTTTATTTTGTGTTAGAATATTCTGAAATTCTGCCTACATTAATCAAATCAATTGAGTGATTTCTAAAACATAGATGTTTCTTTTGGAAACTTATTTATTCCTGAAATTGTCAAAGTTGTTTTGTTTTTGCATTTCAGGTCATCATTGGCATATTCCAGCAGGAATCTTCTTAGAAAAACATCTTATGTTAAATCCAAATGTTAAAAAAGGAAAAAGAAAAGATCTTAATATAATAGCAATCAGAGACACTTTAAACGAAATGGGATGGGAACCGTGAGATGCATATCTTTTGAAAATGATTGAAATTTCATTTATTTCTCTGTGAGAAGAGAATCCTCACCAAGAAATTCTTCATGATTCTACAAAGTTGTTTAGCAATAGAGCAAATTTAGAGCTATCTCAACTTGTAGCTAAATGTTCTCTCAGGATGTCTTTAAAGTCCCTAGATCAAACTCATGACTCTTACCTAGAGCACATGTTCAACATATGCTTAAGTACCTTGGGGCTGTTCTTAGCTTTACTGAATCAAAATCATGTAGGGTAGGGCCCATGATTTTGCATTTTATTAACTTCCCATATTATTTTTAATGTAAGTAAAAATTAAGAAGTCTTGCTCTCTTTAATCCAACACAGACTTCTGCAACTATTTGTATTTTAGTCATTGCCCTAAACTTATTTCATGCATTTGCTCATTTATTTCAGTTTTTTTAACTTTCCTATCATTAATGTATAGTTACATGAACAACATCATGGATACTACACTCCCCCTATTATCAAGTCCCCACCATGTACCCCATTACAGTAACTGTCCATCAGCGTAGTAAGATTGTATAGAAATGCTATTAGTCTTCTCTGTGTTACACTGCCTTCCCTGTGTCCCATCCTACATTATACATACTAATCATAATGCGCCTTTTTCCACCTTACCCTCCCTTCCCAACCATCCTCCCCAATCCCTTTCCCTTTGGTAACTGTTAGTCCATTCCTGGGTTCTGTGAGTCTGCTGCTCTTTTGTTCCTTCAGTTTTTTCTTGGTTCTTATACTCCACAGATGGGTGAAATCATTTGGTACTTGTCTTTCTCTGCCTGACATATTTCACTGAGCATAATATCCTCTAGCTCCATTCATGTTGTTGTAGATGGTATGATTTGTTTTCTTCTCATGGCTGAATAATATTCCATTGTGTATATGTACCACTTCTTCTTTATCCATTCATCTACTGATGGACACTTAGCTTGCTTCCATTTCTTGGCTATTGTAAATACTACTGTGATAAACATAGGGGTGCATATGTCTTTTTCAAACTGGGCTGCTGCACTCTTAGAGTAAATTTCTAGGAGTGGAATTCCTGGGTCAGATGGTATTTCTATTTTGAGTTTTTTGAGGAACCTCCATACTGCTTTCCACAATGGTTGAACTAATTTACGTTCCCACCAGCAGTGTAGGAGGGTTCCCTTTTCTCCATATCCTTGCCAACATTTGTTGTTGTTTGTCTTTGGATGTTGGCCATCCTAACTGGTGTGAGGTGATATCTCATTATGGTTTTAATTTGCATTTCTCTGATGATTACTGATGTGGAGCATCTTTTCATGTGCCTGTTGGCCATCTGAATTCCTTCTTTGGAGAAGTGTCTATTCAGATCCTCTGCTTGTTTTTTAATTGGATTATTTGCTTTTTGTTTATGGAGGTGCATGAGTTCTTTATATATTTTAGATGTCAACCCCTTATCGGATATGTCATTTATGAATATATTCTCCCATACTGTAGGATGTCTTTTTGTTCTACTGATGGTGTCCTTTGCTGTACAGAAGCTCTTCAACTTGATATAGTCCCACTTGTTCATTTTTGCTTTTTGTTTCCCTTGCCCAGAGAGATATGTTCATGAAGAAGTTGCTCATGTTTATCTCCAAGAGATTTTTGCCTATGTTTTTTTCTAAGAGTTTTATGGTTTCATGATTTACATTCAGGTCTTTGATCCATTTTGAGTTGACTTTTGTGCATGGGGTTAGACAGTATCCAGTTTCATTTTCTTACATGTAGCTGTCCAGTTTTGCCAACACCAGCTGTCGAAGAGATTGTCGTCTCCCCATTATATATCCATGGCTCCTTTGTCGTGTATTAATTGACCGTATATGTTTGGGTTAATGTCTGGACTCTCTATTCTGTTCCACTGGTCTGTGGGTCTTTCCTTGTGCCAGTACCAGATTGTCTTGATTACTGTGGCATTGTCGTAGAACTTGATATCTGGGAGTGTAATTCCCCCTGTTTTATTCTTCCTTCTCAGGATTGCTTTGGCTATTCAGGGTCTTTTGTGGTTCCATATCAATTTTAGAATTATTTGTTCCAGTTCATTGAAGAATGCTGTTGGTAGTTTGATAGGGATTGCATTGAATCTGTAGATTGCTTTAGGTAGTATAGCCATTTTGACAATATTTATTCTTCCTAGCCCAGTGCATGGGATGAATTTCCATTTGTTGGTGCTGTCTTTAATTTCTCTTTGGAATGTCTTGTAGTTTTCAGGGTATAGGCCTTTCACTTCCTTTGTTAGGTGTATTCCTAGGTATTTTATTCTTTTTGATGCAATTGTGAATGGAATTGTTTTCCTGATTTCTCTTTCTGTTAGCTCATTGTTAGTGAATAGGAAAGCAACAGATTTATGTGTATTAATTTTGCATCCTTCAACTTTACTGAATTTAGATATTAGTTCTAGTAGTTTTGGAGTGGAGTCTTTAGGGTTTTTATGTACAATATCATGTCATCTGCAAATAGTGACAATTTGACTTCTTCTTTACCAATCTGGATTTCTTTGTTTTTGCCTTGTATTTCTTTGTTTTGTCTGATTGCCATGGCTAGGACCTCTAGAACTGTGTTGAATAAAAGTGGGGAGAGTGGGCATCCCTGTCTTGTTCCCAATCTTAGATGAAAAGCTTCAGCTTCTCGCTGTTAAGTATGATGTTGGCTGTGGGTTTGTCATTTATGTCCTTTATGATGTTGAGGTACTTGCCCTCTATACCCATTTTGTTGAGAGTTTTAATCATGAATGGATGTTGAATTTTGTCAAATGCTTTTTCAGCATCTATGGAGATGATCATGTGGTTTTTGTTCTTCTTTTTTTTGATGTGGTGGATGATGCTGATGGATTTTTGAAGGTTGTACCATCCTTGCATCCCTGAGATGAATCCCACTTGAACATGATGGATGATCTTTTTGGTGTATTTTTTAATTCAGTTTGCTAATATTTTCTTGGATATTTTTGCGTCTGTGTTCATCAGGGATATCGGGCTTTAGTTTTCTTTTCTGGTGGTGTCTTTGCCTGGTTTTGATATTAGAGTGATGTTGGCCTCATAGAACGTGTTTGGTAGTATTCCCTCCTCTTCTACTTTTTGGAAAACTTTAAGGAGGATGAGTCTTAGGTCACTAAATGTTTGATAAAATTCAGCACTGAACCCACCTGGTCCAGGGTTTTTTTTTCTTAGGTAGTTTTTTTTTTATTACCAATTCAATTTCTTTGCTGGGTATGTCTATTCAGATTTTCTTTTTCTTCCTGGGTCAGCCATGCAAGGTTGTATTTTTCTAGAAAGTTGTCCATTTCTTCTAGGTTATCCTTTCTGTTACCATATAATTTTTCATAGTATTCTCTCATAATTCTTCATATATCTGTGGTGTCCACAATGATTTTTTTCTTTCCTATTGCTGATTCTGTTTAGGTGTATAGACTCTCTTTTTTTCTTGATAAGCCTGGCTAGGGGTTTATCTATTTTGTTTATTTTCTCAAGGAACCAGCTCCTTTCATTGATTCTTTCTAGTGTTTTATTCTTCTAGATTTTATTTATTTCTGTTCTAATCTTTATTATGTCCCTCCTTCTATTGACTTTGTGCCTCATTTGTTCTTCCTTTTCTAGTTTAATTGATCGTGTTTTTAAACTGTTCATATGGGATTGTTTTTCTTTCCTGAGGTAGGCCTGTATTGCAATGTACTTCCCGCTTAGCACGACCTTCACTGCGTCCCACAGATTTTGCAGTGTTGAATTAATGTTGTCATTTGTCTCCATATATTGTTTCATCTCTCTTTTGATTTGGTCTTTGATCCATTGATTATTTAGGAGCATGTTATTAAGCCTCCATGTGTTTGTGGGTTTTTTCATTTTCTTTGTGTAATTTATTTCTAGTCTCATACCTTTGTGATCTGAGAAGCTGGTTGTTAGAATTTCAATCTTTTTGAATTTACTGAGGCTCTTTTTGTGGCCTCGTATATGATCTATTCTTGGAAATGTTCCATGTGCATTTGAGAAGAATGTGTATCCTGTTGCTTTTAGTTGGAGTGTTCTGTAGATATCCATATAGTCCATCTGTTCTAATATGTTGTTCAGTGCCTCTGTCTCTTTACTTATTTTCTGTCTGTTTGAGCTGTCCTTTGGAGTTAATAGTGTGTTAAAGTCTCCTAAAATGAATGCATTGCATTCTATTTCCCCCTTTAATTCTGTTAGTATTTGTTTCACATGTGTAGGTGATTCTGTGTTGGGTGCATAGATATTTATAATAGTTTTATCCTCTTATTGAACTGACCCCTTTATCATTATGTAATGTCCTTCTTTGTCTCTTGTGACTTTCTTTGTTTTGAAGTCTGTTTTGTCTGATACAAGTACTGCAACTCCTGCTTTTTTCTCCCTATTAGTTGCATGAAATGTCTTTCTCCATCCCTTCACTTTTAGTCTGCGTATGTCTTTGGGTTTAAAGTGAGTCTCTTGTAGGCAGCATACAGATGGGTCTTGTTTTTTTGTTCATTCAGTCACTCTGTGTCTTTTGATTGGTGCATTTAAACCATTTACATTTAGGGTGATTATCGATAGGTATGTCCTTATTGCCATTGCAGGCTTTAGATTCGTGGTTACCAAAGGTTCAAGGGTAATTCCCTTACTATCTAACAGTCTAATTTAAGTCATTTCATATGTTATTATAAACACAACCTAAAGGTTGTTTTTTTTTCCTCCTTTTTCTTCCTCCTCTATTCTTTATGTTAGGTGTCATATTCTGTACTCTTTGTCTATCCTTTAGGTGCCATCTATTTAGCCTTAGAAATACTTCCATCTATAGGAGTCCCTCCAAAATGCACTGTAAGGGTGGTTTGTGGGAGGTAAGTTCTCTCAGCTTTTGCTTCTCTGAAAATTGTTTAATCCCTCCTTCAAATTTAAATGCTGACCTTTCCAGGTAGAGTATTCTTGTTTCAAAGCCCTTCTGCTTCATTGTATTAAATATATCATGCCACTCCCTTCTGGCCTATAAGGTTTCTGTTGAGAAATCTGATGATAGCCTCATGGGTTTTCCTTTGTATGTGATCTTTATTCTCTCTATAGCTGCTTTTAAAAGTCTGTCTTTATCCTTGATCTTTGCCTTTTTAATTATTATATGTCTTGATATTGTCTTCCTTGGGTCCCTTGTGCTGAGAGATCTGTGCACTTCCACAGCTTGAGAGACTATCTCCTTCCCCAGATTGGGGACGTTTTTAGCAATTACCTCCTCAATAACACCTTCTATCTTTTTTTCTCTCTCTTCTTTCTCTGGTACCCTTATAATGCAGATATTGTTCCGTTTGGATTGGTCACACAGTTCTCTCAATATTCTTTCATTCTTAGAAATCCTTTTTCTCTCTATGCCTCACCTTCTTTCTATTCCTCTTCTCTAATTTCTGTTCCATTTGCCGTCTCTTCTACTACATCTAATCTGCTTTTAAATCCCTCCATTGTATGTTTCATTTCAGATATGGAATTTCTTAGTGATTGAATCTCCATCTTAAATTTGTCCCTGAGTTCTTGAATATTTTTCTGTACCTCCATGAGCATTTTTATGATTTTTATTTTGAACTCTCTTTCAGGAAGATTTGTGAGTTCAGTTTCATTTTGTCCTTTTTCTCGGGTTTGTGAGGTTTTGGTCTGAACCAGGTTCCTTTGACATTTCATAATTCTATGTGATGCCCTCTATTGCCCAGAAGTTCTAGTCTCTGGAGCTGCTCATCCCTTAGAGTGAGACTGGGAGTCGTGGGGGAGTGGCACTGGTACCTGGGGGGAAGAAAGAGCTGTTTCCTGATTCCCAGCTCCAGTGCCTATCTCCAGTATCAGAGGCAGTGGGCCGAGCACACAGGTCTAAGCCTCTATGCTTAGCTTCTGTAGCTGTTGTTGGCAGGGCCTCCCTCTGGCTGGCTGATGCCAGGGCAGTGACTGCTGGTTTGCAAGAAGGTGCAGGCAAGCCAGGAGGAAGGCATAGCAGGCTGAGTGTCACAGTAGGGGCCTTGGAGCTGAGTAGGCTGTCAGGGGGATGGAGTGCCTGAAGCTCCTCACAGTTCCCAACCTGCCAGGCAGAGTGTGCCCAGACAACCTTGCTTACCTATTCCTTCTTCCGCGCAGCAAGTTCTGTGCAAACCCGGCTCCTTCAGCAGCCCTCTCGCTGCTAGGAAGCCTCTCAGACTGCCCATCTTCCCTTTATCCCTGAGCAGCCTGATATGGATCCCTGTCCTCCACAAATGGCCTGCATCTCAGTCTGTCTATCACTCCACCTGTCCCAGCTCCCCAACCCCATCATCGTCCAGAGCACTACACAATGTAATTTTGTGCTCCAAAGCTGACCTCCATGGCTGGGAGTTCAGCAGTCTTAGGCTTCCACCCCCTCCCCGCTCCATTTCTCTAACTCCCGCAGGTGAGCTGGGGTGAGAGAAGGGCTTGAGTCCCGCTGGATCAAGGCTTTTGTACGTGACCGTTTTTTGTGAGGTGTGCTCTGTACATGAGGTCTGTATGCAGTCTGGTGCAGCCTTCTTTCCTGTTGCTGTTTTAGGGCCAGTTGTATTAAGTATATTTTCATACTATATGTGGTTTTGGGAGGAATTCTCTGTCTCATCTCTCACACCGCCATCTTAAATCTCCTATTTCACAATTTTTTAATGCTTATCATGTATTCAGTAATGTACCAGGTGCTGGCCCTACCATGCTAAGCAAAACATTCAATGTCTCCTCCCTCATGGAGCATAAAGTAAAGTGAACATTAATGAAGCTAGTCAAATAATTTGACAGACAACCAATATGGTCCTTTGCAATATTTCTTCCCTGTTAAAGGAACAGTTAGGAATAGTGTGCTGAAATGAAGCATTTCCTTGATGGTGAGCTTCCTTCCCTAGATTTTCCAAAGATAAATTGCAACCTTTTACATGATGGGTCATAAAAATGGCTTTGCCTTTATAGTAATTCCTATTGATTTTTTCCCTGTTTTCTTCCTTTTTTTTTTTCTTTACAGTCACCAAGAGTTTCTGTCTCTTGGTAGTATTGGCACTGCATGAGTTACCATGGTAACAATGCATTTTGGGGGATAACAAAAGTAAATATGCATGTACTATGTCAGCATACCAGTTGCTAATTCCTGGCAGAAGTCTGAAATTGTACGCAGCAGGCTTTTGCTTTGAAAATGGTCCAGGTCTTTGTTTCTGAATATATTTTGTTAATCAAATAGTTGTGGCTTATTAATGAGAGTCAAAAAAGACACTTTTTAACAGCCATTTAAGAGGGGTCAGAAAAGGAATAAAAATTTATCCTTTAAAGACAACATGGCTTAATGAATCTGGTATCAGGGACTAAAATCAGCATCGTAAAAAGATCAAGTGGCATACAGTTTTCAGTCATATACTAAAAAGAGGCTTTTCCTTGATCTCTTAAATTCAGGGACAAAGAAAAAAAAACGTAATGTATATTTATTAAATAATAACACCCTGTGTCAGAAAAATAAAGTTAGAGAATATGAGAGCAGAAACGATCCTTGGAAACTATCCAGGCCCAAGTAATGCAGGGAATTGGGGATAAAGCCCTAGATTGTGATGATTCCTTCTCACTCAAAGTCCATCATTTCCTCCATGAGACTTGGAGTGTTACCTTTTAGAAAATAGGGCATAATAATCAGGGTTTTGTTCCTTATCTGTTCCTGACCCAGCAGCCATGGCCATTGCCTCATCACCTAGGTTACCCCTCATATTTCAATATGCACCAAATTCTTTCCCCAGACTTCTTTCTTGACTTCCTCAATCTATCTGCACACTTCCAGCATAAAATGTCAGGTTCTCAAGTCATAGCCAAAGCTGTTTGTTTGGGCCTTGAGGCTTTTCTGGCAGTGGATCCAGCTTTGCTCTGCAGGATAATCTGCCACTATTTCTCCATACAGTCTCTTTGCTCCGCAGCTACCAAATTATTTGATTCCACACAAACCCTACAAGTCCTTTTTCATGTTTCTGTAGTTTTGCTGAATCGGTCCATTTTTTTTGATGCATGTCACTTCTGCCTTTTCAGATAAACTATGCATTATTTAGCATACTGTACAAAGAACCTTTCTTTGATATCTCTCCTGAATTTATCCCAAGTGCCAGCTGTTTTTGTTTTTCAAATCACATGGCACTTTGTACACCTCTCTCTCAAGTTTTCACCATGTTCTGATGATGGGTTTACAACCACATCTTCCCCTCTGATTGTGCTCATGAGGGAGTGCTGTGTCCAGCCAGCCTTTATGTATCTGGAGACAAGCATGGGACAAATAATGGTGAATGACTGAATGAATAGCCAATACTTCTGAGGTACAGAATGATTATTGTTCATACCTACCAAGCAGGAAATTGTACATAAAAACAAACAAAAAATATTTTATTCTCTCCCTTGTTGTAGACCTCAAGAGAGTATCCTGATGGGGAGAAAACAAAAATTACTTAATCTCTCTCCCAATCAACTGCTTGTTTGTAATGGATTCACTCTCCCAAGGTCAAAGATAACTTAGACCTACAAGAAATAAACAATGATCGACTTTGCTCCTTGTATAATTTGCATAACTAGACAACTACATTGGTAAAGCCATTGTCATGCACAGAACTGATATTCTACTCTCTATAATTGTAGATTCAAATTTTGCCATCTGGGATCATAGCTGATATTTCCTCTCTCTCCCATCTGAGGACCTTTAAGTCTTTGTTCAAATAGTCTTGTCTATTGCCTAGACTACACATTCTTTGCCTCATCATCTCTTTATCATCGGTCATGGTACCTAGTTCCTTCACTATCCTGATTGTACTACCTGTAAGCAGTATCTTTGACAGACATCTCAAGTGATCAGTTTTAGCTAGAATGACAAATCCTGGAAGTATTATTTGTTTTTAATAAAGAAGGGTAGAAAAGTATTATATTTTATGACATCATTAAATAATAATAACCAGTTCTTGATTTTTTTTTCCAATGAGCCAGGACCTGTGTAAATTGCTTTTCATATATTGTCTCATTCAAACCTCAAAAATTATTCTTAAAAATTGTCTGAAGGAGCTATTAACCAGATGGGAAAACTGAGCCTAATATTGAAGAATCTTGTCTAAAACTATAACATCCTGAAGTTTCTAGCTCTAAACTATATATTGTTTACACAGAAAATCAAAATCAACACCTAGATCTTTATTTATTCTACTTTTTAAAAAATTACCAAAGTACTGCAACAACATGGATGGAGCTAGATGGTATTATGCTCAGTGAAATAAGTCAGGCAGAGAAAGACAAGTACCCGATGATTTCCCTCATTTGTGGAGTATAACAACAAAGCAAAACTGAAGGAGCTAAACAGCTGCAGACTCAGAGACTCCAAGAAGGGACTA